>CM076578.1:588359654-588559843 GCA_034641835.2 Pinus albicaulis | reverse complement strand
GATCTCCCTTCATCATGAGTAATGTTGAAGCAGCCTCCCCAGTCTCCGCGTCCAAAGCCTCCATAGTTTCTCGCTTCAGAGCACCGTCTCTCTTCATCATGAGTAATGATGAAGCAGCCTCCACAGTCTCCGTGTCCAAAGCCTCCATAGTTTCTCGCTTCAGAGCAACCTCTCTCTGATGCTTCAGAGCACTTTCTACTTATAAGACTGCACAAAACGGTATAAGTTGGTTCAAGACGAAATGGTGCTTAATCTATTTTTATATTAAAAATGCAATTCAAATACGGTATAAGTTGGTTCAAGACGAAATGGTGCTTAATCTATTTTTATATTAAAAATGCAATTTTCACTTGGACACCAGACCAGCCACAACAGGACAAGTGTCCTGTCTCACGAATAGACCAACCCAGACCTTTATTTTTTGGTTTGCCTTGGGTAGGGTTGAATATTCTATGGATTACATTTTTCGAAAATTCACATTATCGACCGCCATGGAGTGAAGTGTGTCATTTGCGGGAGGTTGCGTGGCGTTGAATATTCTATGGAATAATTTTTTTCGAAAATTCACATCGACCGGGGTGACATTTGTTATGTTAACTAGCATTTCTATTTTTATGGGTTATGGGTTATTTCAATAGTAATAGCAAGGTTATTTGTTATTTGGTATTGACTGTTTCGAAGGAAGATATGGGTTTCATTTGCTATTTCATGCACACTGTTATTGACTTTCTCTTCCCAAATACAAGCATGTTTAAAATTATCACAGGTGGTGATCAGTCTCTGTCAGAGGAAGTGAAACTGAATAATCAAGGGATTGTACTTCTGAATATAAAAATGGTAAAAGGTCAATCTGTCAAATGTCAGGTAAAAGAAAAGGGGAAACAAAAGCTTCCAAAATCGACAGCTAGATCTAGCAAGTGAGGCAGAAAAACAAAAAAAGAGGTTATGGAAAATCTCTTTAATATTTACTCTACAGGAAACCCACCACAAGTTCGCAATCTAATCTAAGGCTGGAAGAGAGAATGCAACAACAAGAAGAGGATATAGAAGAACAGGAGGACACCATGGACTTCATAAAAGACCCAGGGAATACAAGAGGGAGATTGTCCCTCTTTCACCAGTCCATCCATACTTACTGGACTCTTAAATGTGTGCTGGCCAAGGCCATAATGAATTTACAAGGAATGGAAGGAAACCCCCACGTGGTTTTAGTTTTGCAGGAAATTAAAAGAGAGATTCAGGAGATTTGAGTATCTCAACATCATGCTACGGCTCGACTTGGAAGAATTGAGCGGCAGGTTCAAACCATGCAGCAAGTAGACATGTCGGGCTCTACTGCTAAAGACTCGACTCCTATCGATTCTTCACATGACTGACTCATGATTTTCTTGATTTCCAATGTATTTTGCGGCTAGCATTTACTGTTTCTAGTTAGACTTTGTTAGGCATAGTATAATGGACATAGTGGCTAGTAGACGGATGAAACTTTTTCAATATTGGATGACATTTAACTCTCTAAGGTGGCCAAAAGACCTATTTTCCTTCAGACACGTTGAGGCCATTGAATTTTTTATATGTTGCAACCTGCTTTCTTTTTGATAAATAGAAAATAGTAAAATACTACTAAATTTACAAAAAAAAAAAAATGAAGTGTGTTTATTTAATATTTTATGTTTAAAAGACTTTTACAAAATGCATTTAAAATTTTAGTGGAGAAAGGAGATTTCATATTAACTTACCTGGGGTGTATTTGGTGACATTTTCCAAACTATCCTTACATGATTTGCATAAAGAAATTGTAACATTGAGTTTATTTCTTTAATATTTTATGTTTAAAAGACTTTTCAAAGCGACAATTAAATATTCTTACATGATTTGCATAAATAAATTATAACAGTTTATTTGTTTAATATTTTATGTTTAATATTCTTACAGTTGATTTTCATATAGAAATTGTAACATTTTATTTGTTTAAGATCCGAATGAATGGATAATGACATTTTAAACATTTGAATGAATGGATAATGATATTTTAAATGTGCACGAGACTAAAACTAAAAATGGTTTCCTTTATTTTTTGTCTGACATTTTAAACGTCTACGCAACTAAAACTAAAAGTAGTCTATTTTCAAAATCATATTCAGTAGTTGGTTAACTTATTGGTAAATAATTCCAAGATTCCAAAGTAAAAAGGAAGAGACACTTTTGAGAGTTATTTTCCCAAAAAATGATAAAAAGGAAATCCTAGGAAGGCGAAGGAGTTCTGTGAAAAAAGAAATAAAAATGGTTAACAACAAAAATGTTGCAAGAAAGAGTTGTCCAGAGTTGGCTTAGAGCTAGTGGAGCTTAGTGACCCAAACGAAGACTAGGTTGAACAGATATCCCGAGGTCTAACTTCTGGATATTACTACTACCTTAGACTTTGGTGCAGAGCCCGAGGGGAGTTGAGGATGTGATTGTCTCTCTCATGGTAGGGTGGCACAATCAGTTTAACAACAACTGAGATAAGTACATGAGTTACCTGATTTATTTGTAGAAAGGAATTGATAAATTTGTGTTTAATTTCTGTGCTTGACTCTTTTTAGGATTCAGGTTCCATGGCTAACGGAACAAAATCCCCTATCCTCTGGCCTCCTGAGCATATAAAAATCAGTAACTAAGCATTAAACAAGTATGGAAAATTGTAAACTTTCAAAATGCAACATTGTTGTGATTGGAAGCAATGACTAAATAGAATTTAAATATACTTAAACCATATAAACCCAGAAACCCTAAAGTGGGTTAAATACCAAAAGACAATAATGCACGCCGCACTTTGAACAAAACCAGAACTTGCATGTTATTATATGTAAAGATATTTCCTTACATCGTGATAGAGACCAACAATAACAATATATATATATGTAAATGTAATAAATTATACAAAATACTCAAAATATTCACAGTCTCAAGGAGACAGGGTTACAACCTACATTTGGTATCAAATTTGTTTCGGCTTCAAGGGGACGCCTTTGCTGCTGAGAGGTTTTTTGCTCAGGCCTCTGGTAGACCCTGTTCAGTGGGAGATCCGCGGGATCGATCCTTGCTGTGAAAGAAGAAGGCGAGCAGTGGAAAGATAGAGATTAAGAAATTTAATGGTTAGAGTTTTGAGTTGTGGAAGCTCAAGATGGAGGATCTGCTGGTGGATAAAGACTAGTGGATCGCAGTAGATCTAGGTACTAAACCAAAGGCAATGTCAGATAAAGACTGGAAAAAGTTGGATCAGAAGGCAAAGAGAATAATACGGCTGTGTATCTCAGATTTGGTATTGTTGAATGTATCTAGGGAAGCTACGGTGAAGAATTTTTGGGACAAACTTGGGACTTTGCACCAATCTAAGTCTATGGTGAATAAATTTTTCTTGCGAAAAAAGTTGTATAACCTAAGGATGAAGGATGGAGACTCGGTGACAAAGCATCTGAACGCCTTCAATACTGTGGTAAGTCAACTATCATCTGTTGATATTAAAATCTCAGATGAAGATAAGTGCATGAATTTGTTGTGTTCTCTACTAGACTCATGGGACAGTTTGGTTATTGCAATAGGTAGCAATACAACTACCTTGAATTTTGATGACATTGTCTCAGCCTTACTATCAGAGAAAATGAGACGAAGAAATATGGAGGGTCAGAATGGAGATGCCTTATCTGTACGAGAAAGGTCCCAGAACAGAAACAAGAATAAGGTTTCGAGTGTGTTACACAGAAATTTTTCACCGTCCCTGCAATTCCCCATCCCGCACATTGGAGGGCTCATTCCGTGACCTGTGAGTAGTGACATAACTTGAAAACACTTTCATGGCATTCCCCTCAACATGTCTTTCATTGCCCTGAAGACAAATCCTTGTGAAAAACCCTAAAAATAGCCTTTTTTGCATTGGCACGGGTACACAGTTCAGCCCTCGCGCCAAGGGGGCAAATCCTCTAAAGAGGGCACGCCAATTGGTGCTCTGTCTCAGAACTGCACCCGCACCAGGCTTAATAAAGGGTGTTTTTTTAAAAATAAATGGCAGAAGATTGACCCCAACCAATTCCTAAACTGGTCTCTAATTTTAGTTGGGAGGTTGGCTTTGAATTTCCATGTAGAGGAAGTAGTTTTCCACCTCTCATGGAAGCTTCCTTGAGGATAGGGCCAATCCCATGATTGTAGGGATCCCAACTCCCCTTCCTCCATCTATATAAGCTTGCCATTTTCCTTTGCAAGCTAATCTCCAAGAGCCTTCATAGCCTAAAGAATGTTGCAATAGTCCTCATAGTGTCAAATCAATTGCAAGGAGATTGATGATCGAAGAGAGAGGCTTGTCCCCATTCCCAACAAGCTTTGCGAGACGTATTCCACTGACGACCCGCCGAAGGAAGATCTCAGCATTAGAGCCGGGTTGTATCGTCCTTTTTTTCATTAATGATAAGTGACTATGATTATAGTTCCACTTGTATTGTTCATGTTTTATGATTATGAGTTGTGTCCTCTCTGACTGACACATAGTTGCAAATATTTGGTTTTACGCTTGTATTTTCGTCATGTTTCTTGTGTGCAAGTGTTTGATCGCGCCAAGTGGGAGAATTGTGACCTACTGGAGCAAGGGATCGGGAGCATTATCCTCTCCACAACGACATTAGCATTGGACACAAGGTAAGCCTCATATCGCGCCTTGGTTATTGCAATTAGGAGCTTGCGTTGTAGTGTGATTTGATTGTTGCTAGACCCGTTCTGGGCTAGTAGAGATCGCCTCTGTCCGCAGAGGGGATTTACCTCTACAACAAATTGGCGACTCCGTTGAGGAAGTTAGCTTGTTGTTTGCTTTATAAACTACAGACGGAGCCTGAAGTTAGCTAGATAGATTTCGAAACGCTCTTGCTCTGCATTAGCGAAGTAGATCAATGCTGCTTTAGTCAATCTATGGTTTAGTTTATGAACTGAACACTTGGAGTATTGTCTTGTCTTTTCGGTCCATCCTTGACTTTACTTGCTTGATCAGCTATTTTGGCTGGCTCTTGCTGTGTGTTTGGCTTCTTGTTTAGCTTTACCAGCACTGGTCTGCTTCTTGGATTTCTTATTTTTTATTTTGCCTTAGTAAACTCGGCTGGTGCGCTTTTCAGTGTGACAGTCGCACCCATTGGCGCATGTTGTCAGTGTACTACTTGCGCCAATACCATTCTGGCGCTAGTTTCAGCCTTACAGTCGCACCAATCCTGTAAGGTGCCAGGGTTTGCTGTGTTTTGAGCCTTCTGAGACTGATCTGGGTGTTTGGTCTTGTTTTTTCGACTGCTTGAGTGTTCTGGAGCCTTGTTTGACTGACTATGACCTTCTTCCTTTGGTTGTTTGCCCATTTCTATCGATTTTACATTTTAGCCCTAGGGCATCTAGGTGCTATTGTGCGTCGAGCCTCCCTTGGGAGTTTTTGGTTTCTGTCTCTTCAGTCAGCTTTGTGATTGCTTCTCTCCACTCGTTTGGTGGTTGTCTATTGTTTCATTGCGTTATTTGAGTGATTGACTTCCTCTTCATTCAAATTCCGCTTTGTCTCGTTTTGGGCCTAGATTACATGGTTCAATTGAGTCTTTGGGTGTCTTTTGATTTGAGGGACTTTTTATCGATTTGAGATATGATTGTGTGCTTGCATTGAGTGACATTTGATTTTTTTTCTCTCTTGCTTTTGCTTCTCAAATTGCTTGTCTCATTAGTTTTCATTTCGTTTAGTGCATTTTGCTCATAAACATTGAAAATACAAAAAGAAATCTCTTTTGCTTCAAATTAGTTAATGTGAATTGGATCTTTTCGGTGTTATTAGTGATTAGTGACTTTGAACGAAAAGATTTTAGTTTCCATTAGCTGCATTAGAGGTGTCATTGGTTGCTTTATGGTCATTTTGTTGTTGTGTGAAAAGCTCTTAACTCTCATAATTAGCTTTCATCGAATGAAATGATACACTGTGGCATGTAGTGTGCATTTAGGAGATTTTAAGACATTACATTCGCTAGGCCCTGAAAACTGAAACATAGTTGAAGATAAACATTAAAATTTATTCAATTTACACTAAGGCATAATTGAAACATTAACGAAATATTTAGAGGTCTAGGCTAGAGACGTGTTCCGGTGTCTTTAAACCTAGTAGTTGTCGTTCGCCTCTTGGCTTTAGACAGCACTAGTACGGACTTGTGCTCCCCATACCGTCGCGTATATAAAGGGAGACCCCACTAGGTTTCTATCCTTTATCCATAGGAAGCCGAGTTTGCTGTCCTATACCCGTGATACACCAGACACAACATTTAGGGAGATTGCCTGCACGTACGTTAAGTCCTTGGTTGATTTCTCTTTCATTTTGAAACCAAGGTGTATATTGCAGTTCACGGTTATTTGGTACACCCTTTGCCTAGTATTCCTGAGCAGACATTTTGATCTTATCTGACTCTTTAAATTTGAAAAGATCACCAAGCGCTTATCCTTTCACGCTTGCTTCAAAACTGAAAGAGATAGAGTCACCTTTCATCCGTTTCTCGACTCTTAAAACATGAAACGGTAAAGTTTCTAAGTTTCAATGTCGTAAAATAAATCACCAGCGATCACACACCCTGTTAGATTTTGCTTGTTGGCCGTTTGATTGTGTGCCTTGAGTATTTTTCGGCCCATGTGTGTGTTTGATCTTTTTCTCTTGTCATTTCTACCACAGTGGCGGAACCCTCAGTTTCGTCTACTGGTAGTCCATATACAGACGATTCTTTAGAGGTTTCTCAATCCTCTGCTGAGCCTCAGCAACCCATTGTTTCCGAGTTTCCCGACGGGGGACCGGTTCTATCTGAGCTTCCCTTTGGAGGACCAGTTGAGTTCAATTGGCCCTTTTCTGACCCTTGGTCTGGATTGGGAGTAGGGGAACATTTCCCTTCTCTTACATCGGGTTCGCCCTTTTTAGCTGTTGTTATTCCTCCTATTCCTCGTCGTCTGTTACGAGATCTAGCGGCAGGTTCAAACATGAGTGAATCTAGTCATTCTGCTAGCAAGCAAATTCCCACGTCTAGTGAAGATTACCAGTTGTTCCCAGAAGTAACCCGGAAGTTATTCCCAGAAGACAACACTGAATCATCTGTTATGTCTTCGCCTGGTCCCTCACTACCAGCAGGTTATAGATCCTTAGGTCAAATTATTGTCGACACTGCCTCTATGGGGGTATCAGCTCCTTCGCTAGGGATGTCTCCTAGGACACCTATCACGTCATCCCCTCAGGTCACTTCTGTGCCCATTAGGCCCACTGTTTGTGTGGCTGCATCTACACCTGCTGTTACTACTCAGTCCGTAAGGACCACATCGCTTCTCGAAGACGTCTATATAGCTTCTGCTATGCCAGAGAACATTTCTCCTGAGGAGTATCGATTGTCCCTGCAACAATCGAACCCCGAGGTCGGACAATCCTCTCAAGACCCCAACCGCTCGTATTTTTTGCATTATGCACAGGATGGTACACCCGTGTAAGTTTTTCCATATCAGTACGACGAGCATGAGAATCCTTTACGTTTACCCGCTCCTGAGGCTCAACTTCATGCTCAGCGTTTACCATATAACCAGGCTGGGCAACCTGATAACCCGCAAGGACAACCTTTTCAAGGCCAACCTTCGGGCCAGCCTGGCTATCCTTATGACCCACAAGGTTATCCTGCGGGCCAGCAAGGGCCATTATACAGTTTGCAAGGACAGTATTCTAACCCTTCAGGTCAACTCGTGCAGCCTCTTCCTGGAGTCCAACTGGGGCAACCTCAAGGACTCACACATCAACCGGGGTACCAACCCGGGCCGGTATATGGTCCTGGTGGGCAAGTCCAACCTTCCCAACCCATGCAACCGCAGTATCCTATTGCTCCAAATGTTGCACATCAGCCGGGACCATCTTATGGTCCTGTTCCAGGTCAAACCGGTTACCAGCCACCACCTGGCTCCATTCCTCCACCAGGCCAACCGGTCCATCCGGCACAACCCGGTGTTCCACCACCAGGCCAGCCGGCCCATCTGGTACAACCTGGTGCTCCACAACAGCCAGGTCAACCTGTACAACCGGCACAACTTGTTTATCTAGGTCAACCTGTTCAACCAGGGTAGCCCGTTTAGCTAGGTCAGCCTATCCAACCAGGCCAGCCTGCACACTCTGTCAACCCTGCCCAACAACCGATTTACTCGATGCCGCAACCGAATCAACCGGTGCATCCTAATTATCAGGCTCAGCAGGGTCCCACCTATCAGCAGCCCGCTCAACCTCAAGGTGGTTACTACCCTCACGGTCAATCACGATCGACTTATAATCCGCCCCAAGGTTCCCATTATTACACTCAACAACCCAGCTACACCTATACTCAGCAGCCAAATCCACATACTGCTCGAACGGGGCCGACTTACAATCAGGGTTCATACTCTGGTTATCAAGCCCCGTACACTGGTTACCAGCAACCAAATCCGACTGGTTACCAGCAACCGAATCAGGCTGGTTACCAGCAATCGAATCAGGTTGGTTATACACCCTATACCCCCTATGGTCAGAATCCTGCCGGACAGAACCCCTGGGGGCAAGGATATTCTCAACCAGCGTGGAGTACAGGTACCGGTCCTTATCGAGGGCCTGGCATGCCGTTCAATCCGCAATTTCCGTTCTTCGCTACCTTGGAATTACCGGACGTTTCTAAATTGACCGATGATCCGATTCTTCACAATCCTTATTGGCCTCCGGTTCCAACCAAGGTACCCGACGACTGCCCAAAGTTTGAAGGTAAAGCTGGTGAAGACCCCCAAGCTCATGTAATGACCTACCATTTGTGGTGTTCGTCTAATTCTTGGGTCGATGATTCAATTCGTCTACGTCTCTTCCAGCGCACTCTGTGGCATCTTTCAAGATTTCAATACCTTAGCAATGGCCTTTCTGACTCACTTTCAGTTACCGGTTCACTATGAAGCCGGGATGCATCTCCTGACTTTGTTGAAACAGGATAAAGCCACCCACATATCCGATCACATTCATGAGTGGCGATGTCGTCGTAGGTTGATCAAGTTTGATATACCTGATCAACTACTAACTCATTGGTTCACCACATCCTTCGTTAACAAAATCGCAAAAGATATTGCTATGGGGGCATGTGTGACTGAAGAACAGGCCATTACGCGTGCCTAGTATCTCGATCTAGTATACTCTCAGTCCGGCATGCTTTATGATATTTTGACTGATGCTCCACGCCCAGGAACCTCTAAAGCTCCACCTACCCCAGCGGTGGATGGTGTTACTGGTTCCATGTCTCAAAATTCTCAAAAATCTTCTAATGGGAAGCAAAAGTCCAATTCGTCCAATAATTCTGCTCTTCCCACCCCTCCAGATTCTGGAAAAACTGCGGAGGTTAACACCGTCCAGGCTAATCCTATGGAAAAAGCCTCCAAAGGAAAAAAGAAGGGAAAAGGCAAATCCAAACCCGACGCCCCAAAGTCAGAGTCTCCTAAACCTCGTACTAAGGACGGTTCTCAACGTAAACCGAAGTACCCCTACCTTATTTGTGAAGGAGATCATTATACCAAGGATTGTCCACGATGATCTGAAATTAGTCAACTTCTCAAAGGCTCCAAAGGGACTCCGGCAGTTCTTAAAGAACCATTCCCGCTTCAGCAGACCCAGATGGTTGAACAACCTTCACCATCTGCACCATTTGGGTCCCAGGTCTTTATGATGAATGGTACTACACCTGTCTTCGTGGTCACACGTTCGAAGGATTATGCTGGACCGCGTCAGGCAGCCGGGAAGGAAGTTGTGGATGGTCCACCTCCCCCCCTTGTCTCCGAGTCTTTGAAAATTGAGAAGCCTACTGCTGAACCTGTTGTGAGGCCACCTTCTAAAGGTGTTCTACGAAGGTCTTCCTACAATCCAAATGCCCATGCCGCTCAGCACTACAGTATTGTTGAGGATTTGGCACAGGCGCCTTCTGCCATGTCTGCATTGGAAGTCCTTCAAAGTTGTCCTTCGCAATGGAAAGCTTTGTTGTCTGCAATCGGTGGAATTGATCTTGCCGATTCTAGTCTTCTCACCTTCGACTTAGAAAATTTTACCCCCCGACTTCCACATCAAATCGCTCTTGTTATTCAAGTCAGGATCAACGGTCTTAATATCCATAGGGCCGTTGTGGATTAGGGTGCTTCTACTTGTGTCATGTCGTCTGCCTGCTGGAAGGCCATTGGCTCTCCGGCCCTTTCATTATCTCCCAATGCCCAAGAGACATTCGATCGTCAAGAATCCAAACCCCTGGTGTTCTCGAGAGTTTTCCGATTACGTTACAAGGGAAGACAGTCAACATAGAAGTAAAAGTAGTTGACGCCAAGCTTAACTACAACCTGCTTCTCAGCCGCAGTTGGACTCATTCTATGCTATGCGTGACATCCACCCTCTTTCGACTTATTAAGTTCCCTCATGAGGGAAAAATCATTACTATGGATCAGTTGTCTTTCTTCACCTCTACCTCCGAGAACAACGTTCCTTACGTGGATAAGATCCCAAATCCCCCCGACAGTGTAGGACCTAGTCTCTTCAAGGACCCCGTCCTCATGGGTATTTTTCCCGCACCACCACCGCACACCGTTCAAGTTAATATGATCTCCAGGTCTGACGACCCATGGATCATCCCTTCGCCTAAACAGGTGACTGATTTTGGAGAATCGATGCCCTTAACTCCAGTAGAGATTAATTACTGTGAAATCGTTGCCGCATCCAATCCTCCCCCTCCTCAACATGCTCCCTCGAGCATGGCTTTAGATATCTATTCTCAATCCCCTTGGCTCGGTTAGGCCGACTCACCTGATCCTCTTAAAGAGATTTTCCCTTCTAACGAAGCCATTTTTGAAACAATGTCTCTTGAGGAGCTGCCTTGGAGCGATACACATCATCGTTCCTCCTTTATGCCCAGCTTGGGGGCAATTTCAGATTGTCTAGTGCGTTTTGCATCTCAGGTTCCCACCTCACCTCTCCAAATGCCCATATTGACACATGAGGTATTTTCAGAGGGAAACCTAAGCAACATTACCCAAACCATTCCGATCGACATCTCCGTTAAACCAGGGATAGTTGAAAACATACATGTGGGAGTAACTTGTTCTCCTGATGAGATACAAGTTTATATTGATCTTTTCCGAGAATTCAGAGACGTGTTCGCTTGGTCCTATGAGGAAATGCCTAGGATTGATCCCAACATAGTAGTGCACGAGATTCCTACCTATCCCGGTGCGAAACCCGTGCGCCAACGCTTACGCCCAGTGCATCCTCACAAAGCCGTTGCCATTAAAGCAGAAGTTGAAAAACTTCTGAACGCGGGCTTCATTTACCCGATTCCCCTCACAGAATGGGTCTCAAATATTGTCCCTGTAGATAAAAAGCAGGGTACTATAAGGGTCTGTGTTGATTACCGTGATATTAATCGTGCCTGTCGTAAGGAAAACTACCCTACTCCCTTCATAGATCAAATCATTGACGAATGTGCTGGGAGTGAGATTTATTCCCTGATGGACGACTTTTCCGGGTATAATCAGATAAATATTTTACCTACCGATCAACACAAGATTGCATTCATCTGTCCGTCGGGTACCTTTGCCTATAAAAAGCTCTCGTTTGGCTTGAATAACGCTGGAGCTACTTTCCAGCGTGCTATGTCTTATGCATTCAATGGCATACGCCATATCGTTTAGCATTATCTGGACGATCTGCCAGCTCACTCAGCTCGGCGGGAGGACCACCCAGAACACCTCTGCCAGATTTTCCTTCGCTGTCGACGCTATAATATCCGGCTCAACCTTCATAAATGCATCTTTTGTGTGGACTCTGGCCGTCTTTTGGGGTTCATAGTCTCCAAGGACGGGATTCGCCTCGATCCCCTAAAGGTCGAGGCCATTGTCAATCTCCCATCAACCTCTTCGTTATATCAGTTGCAGAGTCTGCAGGGAAAGGATAATTTCCTTCGACGCTTTATACCGAACTACGTGGAAGTGGCTAAAGGATTCACGCGTCTATTAAAGCAAAATGTTCCCTTTCGCTGGGACGAGATTGCTCAACGATCCTTTGAGAAGCTTAAGACGTTACTTGTTAATGCTCTGTCGCTTCGTCCTCCAAACTATCACTGTGATTTCACTCTATATTTGGTCGCCGCGTTTAGCACCATAGCTATGGTTCTGGTGCAGGATGACGATGATGGCAATGAACACGTTGTCTATTATCTATCACGGAACCTTCTTGACACAGAAATGCATTATGCTCACGTCGAGAAGTTGGCATTAGCCGCAGTGCAAGCTATGCAACGTTTCCGCCACTACATCCTGCTGCGTACAGTAACCGTGGTTTTGGATTTCAACCCCATGACATATATTCTATCTCGACAATTACTGGGGGGAAAATACTCCAAATGGATTGTTATCCTACAGGTGTTCGACCTAGAGTTTACTACTGCTAAGTTGACCAAATCACTGGTTTTTGCGGATCTCATTTGCTCCCTTCCAACAAACTCCACCCCATCTTATTCCGAAGAACATACTCCAGACGAAACCCTCTTTCTTATTAGCACCCGTGACCCATGGTATGGTGATATTATTTTGTATCTTCAAACGTCAAAGTTCTGCTCTGAGTTGACCAAATATTCCCGACGTCAGATTCGGCATCAGTCTCAACCCTACTGCATTGTAGGAGATACATTATACCGGGTTGGAGTAGATTCGGTCCTCCGCCGGTGCTTGACACTGGAAGAGGCCGAAAGAGTCTTGAATGACTATCACAGTGGCACCTGTGGTGGTCACATGTCTGGATATGCCACCGCCCAGAAGATTCTGCATGCGGGTTACTTCTGGCTGTCAATCTTCAAAGATTGTATTGTTGCAGTCCGAAAATGTCATGCGTGCCAGGTTTTTCAGCGCAAGATGCGCGCGCCACCCCTCCCTCTGCATCCTGTCATTACTGTCGGCCCTTTTGCAAAATGGGGTGTAGATTTTATGACATGTAACCCTCATTCGGCCGGGGGGAATGCATATATAATCGTCGCTATCGACTACTTTACTAAGTGGGCCGAAGTGATGCCTACACTAGCCGCCGATGGTAAGATAGCTACCCAGTTTATTTTCAACCACATTATCGCACGTTTCAGGGTCCCTCAGGCCATTGTAACCGATCATGGCACTCACTTTCGAGATTATATGATGGCCGAACTGACATCAAGATTGGGCTTATGGCATGATAGCTCAACACCATATTACCCCCAGGAAAATGGCCAGGTTGAGGCTGTGAACAAGGTTTTGGTCACCATGCTTCAACGAACAGTTGGTATTCATAAGTCCAATTGGCACCTCCAATTGTTCTCAGCTCTATGGGCCTACCGAACGTCAGCAAAGAGTGAAACCAGATTCACACCATTCCAATTGGTGTATGGTCTGGAAGCAACTCTTCCGGTTGAGTGCGAAATTCCTTCCTTAAAGTTGGCTGTGGAACTTTTGCCCGATACTTCTCCTGAAGAAGAGCATCTCTTGTATTTGGAACGGCTGGATGAAACTTGCCGCTTGGCTGCTTTAGTCATTGAGGCATAGAAGAAGCGGGTCAAAGCTCACTTTGATCAATTAGTCTCTCCACGTTCCTTTGTCGAAGGGGACCTTGTCCTCCTATACGACCAAGCACACGACAAACTTGGAGTAGGAAAGTTCCAACCCATGTGGCATGGGCCCTACATAGTAAAACGAGTATTAAAAAATGGGGCTTATGAGCTCATTGATTACGAAGGAGTTCCGTTGGCGCAGCCTAGAAATGGGTTGTACCTTAAAGAATACTACGCTTGAAGTTACTTTTGGTGTGGTGTGTGTACATAGGTGTGTATATTCATTTGTGTGCATATTTGGTGTGGTGTGCATGTAAGAATCTTTCTGTTGATTGGGTCTTCCTGATTGTGCAGATGTTTATTACTCCGTTTGTGGGTTTCGCGAATGGTGCCTCTCGCAGTACCAGGAATCTGTCTTCGGCAGCCTGGGTAATTTATGATCCTGCTGGTGAGTTGGTTAACTTGCAAGGTGTGTGTCTGGGTCTTACTACAAATAATATCACGGAATATAGTGTCGTGTTGGAATTATTAACCGAGGCTGTAGACCTCGGCATTCGTGAATTACTTGTGTATCTAGACTCACAACTTGTAGTATTACAGCTTAATGGTCATTATTCAGTAAGAAACCCATCCATTTTACGTCTATATCTGTGTATTCCTTTACTGGAGAGAAATTTTGATTATATTGCATATCAACACATACCCATACATATGAATACATTAACAAATGCAGTAGCTAATATGGTTCTAGATAGACATTTGCGTAATTTATAAACAAAACATCATCACATGTAAAGAGATCCATCCAGAAATAGGTATATGTATATATATATATGTGTGTGTGTGTGTGTGTGTGTGTGTCGAAATGTTTACATAGTGTGCATCAAATAAAATCAAAAAATATACATGTTCGTCTTAATACAGCCAGAGACAACATGTCTCTCAAAATATGCATATGAAAAGCCCTGATGTCTAATCTGCATGGTGCTCGTGATAACAAGTCACTGCACGCACTAAGCGTCTCAATAGTCAGTGGAGGTGACTAGGCACCCCCACAGTGTGTCGCTGGTATGCTAGCGGAACATTTTCTAGCCGTGCATAGTCTGGGATCCCTCGCGCAATGCCCTCCAGGTTCTGGATCAGTTCAACGCCTTCACCACCCTCAACCTGAGGGTCATGTTCGACATGGGTTCTCCGCGCAATGGGCGACATGCCCGCGGGCCTCTCTGGGCCGACATCTGCATACACATAACAACCGTTATTAGAACAGACATGTATTACCAAAAAAAATCATAAATACAAAAAATCAAAAAGAGTATCATACCCAACTCTTCATCTCAATCCTCCCCCTCCGGGAGCGGATGATCGGGATCTCCGGTGAAATCGGTCCCAGCGTAGGGCCAATCCTCGACCACGATCAGCTGTCGCTGTAACCACACAAAGAACTCGAGTCTCCAAGACATCTATTGACCCCCTCCTGATCTGGGCATAAGTGCTGCCCAGCGAGCCATCCTCGACTCTCGTGGTACCGGCTCAGCAACTATGGCCCCTTGGCCCTAGAAGATAGGTAGTCGTTCCAGGATGAACGACACCAAAATGGAACTCTACCCAAACTGCTTTAGTTTGACTTGCTTGCATCCTGTCAACTGCCTCTTGATATTGGTTGTCTCCGTTGTAGCCCAATCGAACAGTGTAGGACTCATACACTCAGAGGCTAGTATGAGTTGGGCCTTGGTTGCCTCATGTGGAGCTTGTGATCCTGCAGCTCGTGTAATGGTGTGTAGCACAACTCTAAGTGCTAGATCACGGACAGTGTGGATATCCACCTTCCCGCTTCCCGATCCAGTTCGTGCCCCTGGGCACACCCTCACCATTACTTGCTCCATATTTTCCCCGGAAGGTCTGCTGCCTGTCAGAATGGGTACTGGGCCTCTGCGCGACAACCCGGTGATAAAATACATGTCGGAAACCTCAAGTTCCAACACTTGGTCCCAAAGTTTAAATAATTCTTCGTTTTCGTCCCATATGCTGACCAAGTATTGCAGTAGCTCAGGTTGAGCTCGTAAACATGGAGTAAGAAAGAATTTCTTGAGTCCACAGTTCTTTAGTGCATTCATACAGGCTTCATTCTCCATAGCCATTTCATCTTCCTCCCCATGTTCCCTCTCCTTCCATTCAATAACCATTGTGCTTAGTTACCTGCATCAACAGGATCGAAAACCCTTGTTAGATCTCTGTTATGCTTGAAAATCCATATGGATGGCTCACTGTGTAGAAATTTAAAGCGGAAAATTATGTTGTGCCATTGGCGCGACTGTTTTCCTAATAGTCGTGCCAGTTGGCGCGACCCCTTTGTGAGCAAAATTCCATTGGCGTGGGTCCGTGCCCGATACCCGCGCCAATGGCGGAGCCCTAAAATTTTAAAATGTCTCCTTCAGAGGTCGACTGTGCAATAGAAACTCATAAAAAATAGATTAAAATGAAGCTTAAGGGAATGCCTTTTACCTGGAACAAACGAGGAGCTGAATGACGTCCCGGATCAGTCGCAATCACCGCCGCAAGTTTGCACACAAACAGACCATTGTTGCTCTCCAAGTGAGGTAAAAAGTAAAAGTAAATTTGTTTTACCATTTGGAGCCTATTTATAACTTTTCAAGTCAAATTTAGGTTTTAAATGTCATTTTTTCTCAATATTTTAATATATTTTTTCGGAAATGGATTTTACACTTGCTTTTATGTGTAGTGACAGGTTTTTACGCGACTTGGGCAGTGAAACGAGTTATATTTTATACTTTTTCGGACTCAGTAAAAACACGAAAAAGTCATTTTGGAGTCATCTTTCAGCTCTTTTCTGACTCTCTAAACATGAAAAGATTGTCGAGTCCCTTGTCGTTTCAATCTCGTTAAAGTGGCCACGAAACGACATCTACCCAGTATACGTTTACCCCTCTTTCGGGCTGGGATAGATTATTTACGAAAAAGGAATACCCTAGCCTATCGCGACTAGGAGGTTTTCTCAGACATAGTTTTCTACCTTTTTGGATCTGAGGAACTATTTACGAAAAGGGACCGTTGGATTTTACATTTCCGCTGTCTTTTCAAACTCTCTAAACATGAAAAGACGTCGAGTTCTTCCTTTGTCAGACTCGTTAGTCCCTGATGACATTGGATCTAGTCGTGATGACGATATTCGAGTTCCTCCTTCCTAGGGCTCGTTAAATGTACTAGGATGGACTTATATAGCAAGCATATGGTATACTCTTCAAGCTTGTGTAAAAATAAAGAGGTACTCGCTAGAAATGGTGGGGAAAATGGAACCAAATCATTGTCGTGTCGGCAGTATGTTGCTCTTGAACATGGCAGTTGTCTGCGTTCATGTTGGGTTGGGGACATCTCATCTCGTTTTTTCACTTGCCTCCGTGGGTTTGGGTGATCCCTTTTGACCTCTCATCTACTCGTTGCCCCGTCATCATGACGTCTGATCTTTTGATGCCAAATACTGCCAAATCCACTGTCGTGTCATTTATGTGTTCAAGAGAAGTTGACCTCTGCAAGTACCAACCTTCCTCTAATTCTCGTCTGATCGTGATTCACAAAGACATTATGTTCCTCTATCTCACGTCGATGATGTGGGAAACACTATGGCCCACCTTCGATCAAGGTCACTTCCTGTCGACTTCAGCTCATTATCCGGGAAGTTGATCTAGAGACTCCCTTCTGGTACCTTGGAGCCTGCATGCCTCAATGGCAGGTTCTTCGCGTTCGATGTGAGGTTTTCATCATTGGCCTCCGATCGAGTGATTCTATAGGTGTTCGACATCAGCTAATTGATTCACATGTCGTAGATTGTACCTGTAGTACCTTGAGGACCATTGTCATTAATGGTGGTACCTCTTGCATCTGTTAACAGCTTTCATCATTGGCTGGTAATCAGGCGATGTTCTTGCACGTTCGACTTCAGCTCAATTATTCGCATGCTTGAACTTGTACTTTGTTCGGGTCGAGATGGAGCGCAAGACCCTGGATTTTGTCTGTTATAATCCAGGTTGCGATTTTGTGGATTGTTGTGGTTAGTTACATGATTCACTGATTGGATGGCTGCGACCATACCTGATTCTATTTATCGATCCTCATTGGATGGCTGTGTCCATGCCTTGGATCTGGATTATTGTATACTCTGTTATGGATGGTTGTGCCCATACCACATATATATCATGTATTTGAGATATTAGTTTTACTTCTCTATGCAGGTTTTCTGACGGCGGTGTTTTCAGTTGGACACGTTCTCGTAAAGCATTTCAACGCTCTCTCTCTTTCGGGCCTCATGCTTTAGGGGGCATCTGCTACACAGCAATTTGTCACCATCCCTGCAATTCCCCATCCTGCACATTGGAGGGCTCATTCCATGACCTGTGAGCAGTGACATAACTTGAAAAAGCTTTCATGGCATTCCCCTGAACATGTACTTTCATTGCCTTGAATACAACTCCTTGTGAAAAACCCTAAAAATAGCCTTTTTTGCATTGGCGCGGGTACACATTTCAGCCCTCACGCTAAGGGGGAAAATCCTCCAAAGACGGCACGCGAATTGGCGCTCTGTCTCAGAGCCGCACCCATGCCAGGCTTAATAAAGGGTGTTTTTTAAAAATAAATGGCGGAAGATTGACCCCAACCAATTCCTAAACTGGTCTCTAATTTGAGTTGGGAGGTTGGCTTCGAATTTCCATGTAGAGGAAGTAGTTTTCCACCTCTCATGGAAGCTTCCTTGAGGATAGAGCCAATCCCATGATTGTAGGGATCCCAACTCCCCTTCCTCCATCTATATAAGCCTGCCATTTTCCTTTGCAAGCTAATCTCCAAGAGCCTTCATAGCCTAAAGAATATTGTAATAGTCCTCATAGTGTCAAATCAATAGCAAGGAGATTGATGATCGAAGAGAGAGGCTTGTCCCCATTCCCGACAAGCTTTGCGAGACGTATTCCGCTGACGACCTGCTGAAGGAAGATCTCAGCGTCAGAGCCAGGTTGTATCATCCTTTGTTTCATTAATGATAAGCGACTACGATTATAGTTCCACTTGTATTGTTCATGTTTTATGATTATGAGTTGTGTCCTCTCTGACTGACACATAGTTGCAAATATTTGGTTTTACGCTTGTATGTTCGTCGTGTTTTTTGTGTGCAGGTGTTCGATCGTGCCAAGTGGGAGAATTGTGACCTGCCGGAGCAAGGGATCGAGAGCATTATCCTCTCCGCAATGACAATAGCATTGGACACAAGGTAAGCCTCGTATCGCGCCTTGGTTATTGCAATTAGGAGCTTGCGTTGTAACGTGATTTGATTGTTGCTAGACCCGTTCTGGGCTAGTAGGGATCGCCTCTGTCCGCAGAGGGGATTTACCTCTACAACAAAGTGGGAGATCTAAATCTAGAGGGAAAGGGAAAGTTTGTAAAGGTGTGCTAGAAATGCGGAAAGGAAGGGCACTACAAAAAGGACTGCAGATCTAAAGCTCATGAGAAAGGAAATGGATCTGATGATGCTCCTTCTGTAGAGGAAAAAACCACCTTGGATGAAGATGGGGATGTGTATTTGGCTTCTTCTTCAAATACACATGTAGATCATGAGTCATTGTTGATTGACTCGGGTGCATCCTTTCACTTCACTCCCCATAGGGAGTGGTTCTGTGAGTACGAGAAATATGATGGCGGTGGTGTCTTCTTAGGTAATGATAGGAAGGCCAAAATCATTGGACGTGGAACAGTCAAGCTGAGGCTGCAAGGTGGAAGGATTAGAACACTTCCTAGTGTTCTGCACATTACTGCATTGACCAGAAATCTGATTTTTGTAAGCAAGATGGATGATGTAGGTGTAAAAATAGTGTTCGAGAAAGATACCTGTAAGATGGTTCGGGGAGAACTGGTATTAATGCGGGGAGTTCAGATTGGAACTTTGTACAAGCTTTAGGGCAGCACTGATATTGAAGGGTGCAATATTTTTGTGGTTCCCGAAAGTGGAGCGGAAAGCCTAGTGGCCTCTGGAGAAAAGACCATGCTATGGCATCAAAGGCTTGGACATATTGGAGAGAAGGGCCTTCAGATACTGCATGGAAATGGTATGGTAGAAGGTATGTCTAATATATCTCTGGATTTTGATTTCTGTGAACATTGTGTATATGGGAAGTAGAATTGGGTGAGTTTTCCTTTTGGTGCTAAGAGGGCGAACAAGATATTAGAGCTTGTGCACAATGATGTGTTTGGACCTGTGTCAGTTCCATCACTCGGTAAGTCTATGTACTATGTTTCATTCATAGATGAATTCTCAAGGAATACATGGATATATTTCTTGAGGAAGAAATCTGAATTCTTTGACAGATTTAAAGAATTTAAGGCTCTGGTGGAAAACCAGACAGATAAGAAGAAAAAGGTGTTGAGGACAGATAATGGTGGGGAGTTCTGCAAGAAGGAATTTGAAGAGTTCTGTAAGAAGTGTGGTATAGCACGGTAGAATACTACTTCATACACACCTCAACAAAACAGAGTTGTAGAAAGAATGAACAAAATGTTGATGGAAAAGGCAAGAAGCATGCTCAGTGGTACCGGGTTAGGACAAGAATTCTGGGCATAGGCAGTGGAGACTGCATGTTACTTGGTTAACAGATCACCTTCATCAGCGTTGGAGGATAAGAATCCACATGAGGTATGGATTGGTAAGAAACCCTCTCTTTCACATCTAAGGGTATTTGGATGTGATGCATATGTACATGTTCCAAAGGAGAAAAGGACCAAGTTGGATAACAAATCTAAAAGGTGCATCTTTATTGGGTATAAGGATGGTTTAAAGGGTTACAAGCTATGGAACCCGGAAACAAGGAAGGTTGTGTACAACCAAGATGTGGTGTTTAGAGAGGTGAAATATGTTGTTAAACATGAACTCCTACCAAAGGAACCTGAGAAGATAGAGTTTGAGCTAAAGGAGGATGAATCAGACTCTACAATAGAAGAAGACTCATAAGAGGAAGAGCCACAAAATCCAGCTGTGAGAATATCAGTTCGAGAAAGAAGACAATTAGAAAGGTATAGTCCATCTACTTTCTGTTCAAATTTTTCTTTAACTATAACTGATGATGATCCCAGAACCGTCAAGGAGGCAGTAGATTCAGAGGATGGAAAACTATGGAAGGAGGCCATGATTGACGAAATGGCATCCTTGCATAAAAATGAGGCATGTGATCTGGTGGTGTTGTGGGATGGAAGGAAACCCATCGGGAGCAAATGGGTGTTTAAGAAGAAGATGAATGTAGAAGGCAAGGTGGAGAAATACAAAGATCAGTTGGTAGAAAAAGGTTATTACCAGGTGTCGGGAATTGATTTTGGTGATATTTTTTCTCCTGTTGCCAAAGTTACTTCTATTAGATTACTTTTATCTATTGCTATTGCATTTGATTTTGAGGTAGAACAGATGGATGTGAAGACAACAATATTTCTTCTCGGGGATCTGGAAGAGGAGATCTACATGAAACAACCTGAAGGCTTTATGGTGAAGGGGAAGAAAGAACTGGTATGTAGGTTAAAGAAGTCTCTGTATGGGTTAAAACAGTCACCAAGGATGTGGTATCAAAAATTTGATACCTATATATGAGGACTTAGCTTCAACAGAAGCAAGGAGGATCATTGTGTTTATTTTAAATTAATTGGTGACCGTGTTATTTATTTGGTCTTCTATGTGGATGATATGTTGTTGATTTGAAATGACAAAGAAATTATCCAAGATTTGAAGACTCAACTGTTCTCCAAATTCGACATGAAGTATATTGGTGTTGCAAACTATATTTTGGGCATGGAAATTAAGAGAGATTAGGCAAAGAGGAAGCTCTGGTTAAACTAGAGGATGTATGTCAAGACTATATTGTAGAGGTTCAATATGCAGGATAGTAAACTGGTGAATGTTCCAATTCATGTAGGTGTAAAGCTGTCTGCTGAACAGTGTCTCAAGACACAAGAAGAAGAGGAGGATATGTCCCGTGTTCCTTATGCAAGTGTAGTGGGTAGCCTGATGTATGCAATGGTCTGTACTAGACTAGACATTGCACATGCAGTGGGAGTATTGAGCAAGTTTATGTCAAACCCAAGGAAGGAGAATTGGACAACAATGAAGTGGTTTTTCAAATATTTGCGTGGCACTAGTGGTTATGGCTTGTGCTACCAGGGAAGACCAGGATTGGAAAGAGTGTTAGACATTCATGGTTTTGTTGGTGTAGACTGGGCTAGAGGTCTGGACCAAAGAAGATCTACAAGTAGGTATGTGTTTAGCCTATTTGAAGGTGCAGTCAGTTGGATGAGCAAAAGACAGTTTGTAGTGGCTCTTTCAACTACAGAGGCAGAATACATGGCAGCCACTCATGCAAGCAAGGTGTAGGTTTTAACCTTGTACAAAAATTATCTACAAACAAATATTAAAACAGAAAATAAACAATAGAAAGAGCATAAAACATAAAACAGATAAACACTGAGATTTTCCCCTGGATCCCAAATTGGGACGACCAACTTGATTTTTCATTATATTCCTTTATTGTTACAACACATATATATATACATGTCGAAGCATACATAAACCCCAATCCATTAACCCTAGATTAGAACATAACCATTGTTCCCTTGACCGGGTCTACAAAATACTAGGGGCCGAAAACCATCATACCCCAAAACCATGTGCAAACCCATGCACAAAACCATGGGTAGGTATGCCCACCGAAAAATAAGGCCCAATTTTTTTTCCCAGGGCACTATTGCCCCCCCTGTGACCCCCCTGCTATGCTCGGCGCAACGTACATGGGGATCTATCGGCCCCCCATGCGTGACTAGTTGTGGAAAGAATATAACACATACCCAACATTCTCCCACTTCTTGTTTTCTTTCTGCAGGGGGCCACATGAGAGCTTAGTCATTAGCACAGTTCTGCAACACCCATTGTTTCTCTACACCAAGAGAAAGTTTGAGTGCTCATAGAATTTGTCAATGCATCTGCAACATTTTTCAAGGTGTCCACCTTTACCAGCAACACCCTTTTAGCCTCAACCATATCTCTCACAAAGTGATATTGAACATCAATGTGCTTTGTCTTTGAATGATAAGCAGGGTTCTTAGCCAAGAAAATTTCACTTTGGCTATCACAGTCTATCCTTATAGCTTCCTGCACCAACCCCATAATTGAACACAATATCTGCAACCAAACTGCTTCCTTGCTTACATGAGTGGCTGATATGTATTCTACCTCTGTAGTTGAAAGAGCCACTACAGACTGTCTTTTACTCATCCAACTAACTGCACCTCCAAATAGGCCAAACACATACCCACTTGTAGATCTTCTTTGGTCTAGATCTCTAGCCTAGTTTGCATCAACAAAACCACGAATGTCCAACCCTCTTTCCAATCCTGGTCTTCCCTGGTAGCACAAGCCATAATCACTAGTGCCACGCAAATATCTGAAAACCCGCTTCACTGTTGTCCAATGCTCCTTCCCTGGGTTTGACATAAACCTGCTCAATGCTCCCACTACATGTGCAATGTCTGGTCTAGTACAGACCATTTCATACATCAGGCTACCCACTACACTTGCATATGGAACATGGGACATATCCTCCTCTTCTTCTTGTGTCTTGGGACATTATTCAGCAAACAGCTTTACACCTACAGGAATCAGAACATTCACCGGTTTACTATCCTGCATATTGAACCTCTGAAAAATAGTCTCAACATACTTCCTCTGGTTTAACTAGAGCTTCCTCTTTGCCTGATCTCTCTTAATTTCCATGCCCAAAATATAGTTTGCAGCACCAAGATCCTTCATGTTGAATTTTGAGAACAGTTGGGTCTTCAAATCTTGGATAATTTCTTTGTCATTTCCAATCAAGAACATATCATCCACATACAAGACCAAATAAATAACACGGTCACCAATTAATTTAAAATAAACACAGTGATCCTCCTTGCTTCTGGTGAATCCAAGTCCCCGTATATAGGTATCAAATTTCTGATACCACATCCTTGGTGACTGTTTTAACCCATACAGGGACTTCTTTAACCTGCATACCAGTTCTTTCTTCCCCTTCACCATAAATCCTTCAAGTTGTTTCATGTAGATCTCCTCTTCCAGATCCCCATGAAGAAATTATGTCTTCACATCTATCTATTCTACCTCGAAATCAAATGCTTCAACACCATATAAAAGTAATCTAATAGAAGTAACTTTGGCAACAAGAGAAAAAATATCACCAAAATCAATTCCCGGCACCTAGGAATAACCTTTTGCTACCAACCGAGATTTGTATTTCTCCACCTTGCCTTCTACATTCATCTTCTTCTTAAACACCCATTTTCTCCCAATGGGCTTCCTTCCAACCGGAAAATCCACCAAATCCCATGCCTCATTTTTATGCAAATATGGCATTTCATCAACCATGGCCCCCTTCCATAGTTTTCCATCCTCTGAATCTACTACCTCCCTGACAGTTCTGAGATCATCTTCAGTTATAGTTAAGGAAAAACTTGAACATAAATTATTTGGACTATACCTTTCTGGTTGCCTTCTTTCCCGAACTGATCTTCTCACAGCTAGAGTTTGTGGCTCTTCCTCTTCAAAGTCTTCTTCTATTGTAGAGTTTGATTCATCCTCCTTTAGCTCAAACTCTATCTTCTCAGGTTCCTTTGGTAGGACTTCATGTTTAATAACACTCTCTAAACACCACATCTCGGTTGTACACAACCTTCCTTATTTCTGAGTTCCAAAGCTTGTAACCCTTTAAACCATCCTTATACCCAATAAAGATGCACCTTTCAGATTTATTATCCAACTTGGTCCTTTTCTCCTTTGGAACATGTACATATGCATCACATCCAAATACCCTCAGATGTGAAAGAGAGGGTTTCTTACCAGTCCATACCTCATGTTGAGTCTTATCCTCTAACGTTGATCAAGGTGATATGTTAACTAGGTAACATGCAGTCTCCACTGCCTCTACCCAGAATTCTTGTCCTAACTTGGTACCACTGAGCATGCTTCTTGCCTTTTCCATCAACGTTCTGTTCATTCATCCTACAACTCCGTTTTGCTGAGGTGTGTATGGAGTAGTCTTCTGCCGTGCTATACCACACTTCTTAACAAACTCTTCAAATTCCTTCTTGCAGAACTCCCCACCATTATCTGTCCTCAACACCTTTATCTTCTTCTCTGTCTAGTTTTCCACCAGAGCCTTAAATTCTTTAAATATGTCAAAGACTTCATATTTCTTCCTCAAGAAATATATCCATGTATTCCTTGAGAAGTCATCTATGAATGAAACATAGCACACAGACTTACCGAGTGATGGAACCGACACAGGTCCAAACACATCACTGTGCACAAGCTCTAATATCTTGTTCGCCCTCTTAACACCAGAAGGAAAACTCACCCGATTCTGCTTCCCATATAAACAATGTTCACACAAATCGAAATCCAGAGAGATATTAGACATAACTTCTATCATACCATTTCCATGCAGTATCTGAAGGCCCTTCTCTCCAATATGTCCAAGCCTTTGATGCCATAGCATGGTATTTTCTCTAGAGACTGCTAGGCTTTCCGCTCCACTTTTGAGAACCATAGAATTGTTACACCCATCAATAACATTTTTGCCCTGGAGCTTGTACAGAGTTCCAATCCGAACTCATCGCATTAATACCAGTGCTCCTCGAACCATCTTACAGGTATCTTTCTCGAACACTATTTTTACACCTGCACCATCCATCTTGCTTACAGAAATCAGATTTATGGCCAATGCAGGAATGTGCAGAACACCAGGAAGTGTTCTAATCCTTCCACCTTGCAGCTTCAGCTTGAATTTTCCATGTCTGACGATTCTGGCCTTCCTATCATTACCTAAGAAGACATCACCGCCATCATATTTCTCGTACTCACAGAACCACTCCCTATGGGGAATGAAGTGAAAGGATGCACCCAAGTCAATCAACAATGACTCATGATCTACATGTGTATTTGAAGAAGAAGCCAAATACACATCCCCACCTTCATCCAAGGTGGTTTTTTCCTCTACAGAAGGAGCATCATCAGATCCATTTCCTTTCTTAGGAGCTTTAGATCTGCAATCCTTTTTGTAGTGCCCTTCCTTTCTGCATTTCCAGCACACCTTTACAAAATTTCTAGGAGATTTAGATCTCCCACTCGAAACCTTATTCTTGTTTCTGTTCTAGGACCTTCCTCGTACAAATAAGGCATCTCCATTCTGACCCTCCATATTTCTCCGTCTCATTTCCTCCGACAGCAAGGCTAAGACAATGTCATCAAAATTCAAGGTAGTTGTATTGCTACCTATTGCAATAACCAGGCTATCCCATGAGTCTGGTAGAGAGCACAACAAACTGATGCACTTATCTTCATCTGAGATTTTAATATCAATAGATGAAAACTAACTTACCACAGGATTTCACTTTAAGTATCTATGGGAAGAAAGAAGCAACACCATTCCATGATCTATGGTCTCTATTCAATATACAAGAGACGAGATTAAAAGATAAAATTGATATAGGATTAAATGAAGAGAATCGAGCCTATGCTAACATGTCTAGAAGAAAGGGAAGATTCAGTAAGCTTGGTCCTCAGAAGAAAAAGAGAAACATGGATAAGATACGATGCTATGGATGTAATGAAATTCGGCACTATAAGAAGTATTCTCCTAAATCTAATAAGGACAAGAGGAAAAAGGAATAAGCCCATGTTGTCGGAGAAATGGAAGAACCAAATTCAAATAAACCTAAGAAAGAAGAAGTGAAAGATCTCTATTACGATTGAGATCATCTTCCTCTTTAAGAGGTATATGTCGGTTATAAAATAGTATGTTAGAAATAATTTTATATTAGATAGATACATCACTTTAGAGTTGGCATCATGATGGAAGCATTGAAGAAGGAACATTCGTAATAGGAGGATATCTATAGCACATTGATGTGACAACTATGCTATGAGATAAGTAGCTCCTGGGAACCTCACTGAAAAATACATTTATAGAAGGAAATCATCAAGATCAAGAGTCATCATTCAATAATCATTATGGAAACAGGTGCTGAAAATTTCTAATGGAATCCTTTATGGATTCACTAGTTAGAAATAAAGCAAAAGGTTTCATCAAGAATTCTAACTTGTAGAATTATGGGATTAGGATATAATGAAATATTGATGAAGTAGGTCAAGGGAATGAAACTCTTCACTCCAATAAAAAATGATGCAGGATGACTCAAAAGGAAGGAAATGAGGTACATGTATATTATGCTGACATTGGATGCTATGTAGACAAGTCATATGGTTGCAGGTAGTATAAGTATGATCAAAATACAAATCATAAACTCTTCCAATTCACAAGTTGTCAAAGGCATAATCCACACCAGATGAAATCAACATAATATGTCCTCATATGTAATATGAGGTGATTATACATTATCAAGGAACTGCACAATAGAAGTTCCTGGGAATGAAATAATTTTTTTGTGGATAAATAAAAAGAAAGAGATCATGAGAATTACAACCATGAAAAGAGGCATTCAACATCCAAGAAAGCCAAGAAGACTTGACTAGAAAATCTCCTGGGAAGATATGTAGACTCTGGTAGAAGTCTGGAAAAGATAGAGACCCTTGAAAATACATATATTTAGGAGATGTGTCAGTCTGTAATGAAGGATGCCGATGTGTACAAGAATATGTCATGGTGAAAGATAATCACTAAGGTAACTTTTGATTTAAAAAGTTCATATTTATAATTAAACAATATTTGATGAGCTTATGCGGGGTTGCTAAAGGAAAGTATATGTATTCCACAGATGATAACCATATGGAAGGATGAAAGTGTTGGAAATATTTCCATTGATAGCAAAGGAACAGAAAGGAGCAGCACCAGAATTATCATTGAGAACAAAGGAGCAGATCAGAATCGGCTGGAGTATAAAGGAGAAATAAGGCAAAGAAGGAAAAATTTAAGTGGAGAAGCATAAAAGAGAGGCAAAGGAGCAGCATTAGAGGCAAAGGAGAAAGGAAAAGGAGAAACAAAGAAGCATGGATCAACACCAGAATTATCATTAAGGCAAAATAGTAGAAAGGAGTAGCAAAGAGCAAAAGAGAGGTAGAGGAGAAGCATTAGAGGCAAAGGAGCAAGGCAGAGGAGCAACAAAGAGGCAGAAAAATGATGTTCAGTTCGGTGTGATTCTAGTATGGAGCAAGTGGATGTGTGTGCAGGTTGAATAATAAACAAATCTGTATTCTGGATTCAGAGATATAATACAGAATGGTGTTCTGTATTCAGCATTGAAATAGTATGTAAAGTGGCAGCAGCGTATAATCATAGATCTAAGCAAATAAGAGAAGAGAAGACCTAGGAAGGAGTAGCGTGGAGGAGATGCAGTTGCAGAGCAGTGAAAGTTGAACAAACAGGTGAAATTATTAAGGCATAAAACCCATAAGAAAATTTCCAAAGGAGAGAATGGATGGTTCTGATGAAATCGCAAATATTAGCTTGAAGATCGGCGGTTTATATCTAATCACAAATTAAATTGTGAAAGTGTCGAAGTGGACACGTGTCAGGCAGAGGTCCTTGCGCATATTGCATAGTGCATGCGATATGGTATAATAGTTAACGGTGAAGATCTAAATTTGTGAAGTACCGATGAGGTAAATCAATGAAGAGACAAAATACGATGGGCAAGGTTTTGCGACATCCGATAAGGTATTTGCATCAATTTGCGAAATCACAAAATCGGTATTATTGCGATATGGTTAAAATTGAAAATTTGCAATAATGTGCAGGGGTTCCGATGCGATAAGAAGTGGGGTTTGTTATGTGATGTGATCACATATCTCTATCGGCGATTTATATGTTTATTAAGTTATCGCAAGCTACATGTTGTAAGTAGTGATACCCGATATGTGAAGTTATGATTTTCCTTGGTGCTGAATATAGTGATCCGTCGTGCGTAGTGGGTAAGTGTGTGGGTCATAAGAAATGGGTAATTTTGAGGCACGTGCATTTCAGCGGGTTGAGTCAAGTAATTTCCAGAAGAAATACATGAAGAATAGTGTTTGGCTTAGTGGAAGTAATGTGGCAAGGTGACAAGGCATGATGACGTGGAGATGACGTGGACCTGGCTCGCATATCACACATCGCAAGCTCAAGAGAATAAGCACTCAAGAATCATGTTAAAATGCCGAAGTGCGAGATGTGATATGAGGAGCAGATGCGATGGAGTTACAAAGCCAAAGACTATAGGATTTAAAGTCTGGCATGCGACCCAATCGGATATCGCAATCGCAAAGCTCAAGAGGAATAGAACCATGTTGAAACACTAAAATGAGAAGAGCGACAAGAGCCCAAATTTGATGTAGTTTGAAAGGTGAACTCCAAAGGATTTCAAATCTGGATGTAAAGCATTTCCTGTCTTAAATCGCATCAGAGGAGGAAAATGAGGATTATAACGTAAAACCTATGGAGCGCTGAAATGTGATAGATGTGACCGGACATGATATCGTTTAGATGTAAATATTAATATATTTTAGATCCAAGGTTCTCTAGGGATATGCCTATTTTTTGAAGAAAATATTGAACGCAGGAAAAAGACTCGGGTGTATAAAGAAAAATCTGAATGGGAGTATACTCGGGTAAGAAACGACTCTAAGTGTAGAACGATGTTATTTGGTTGTGTCAGTGAGTTAAAAGGAAAATTTAAACGCAAGAGGAAAGACTCGGGCAAGTGACCCGATACTCGTGGAAGGTTAGTGTGGTTGTTTAATAACAAAAGTCTGAACACAGCAGAAGGAGACTCGGGTAAGTGACCCGACATAGAGAAAAGGAGCAGGTGAAGGCTGAACGCTACGGGCACGAGAAGAAGAGGCAGATTCAGGAAAAAGGAGATATGATGGCACAGCTGGAAATGTGCCAGCTGGATCAAGTCAGGCCAAAAGGACAGTTATGAAAAACTATGTTGAATGTAACAACAGAAACAGAAAAGACTCTGCCAGCAGAAGAAAAGACAAAAAGCACAACGAGCCAAGAGCTGAAAGGGTTGAGTGAAATATATTTGTTGTAACCGTAAATTTTAATCAATTAATTATTTTTATTGTATGTGATGCAAAGGCAACTCTCCGTAGGCATAGGAAAAACTCCATGAGTTCCGTAATGATTATTTATGATGTAATAACCTAAACTAAAGAATGAGGAATCGAATGGGTGGAAGGCATAGGGTCAGGCCTGTTCACTTCGTATTCCCTATAGAATGAAAATATTCAGGGAGTTATATATATAAGATATGTAATATCAGTGTGGATAGAAAGGTTAGAAAGTTGCAGAATTTAAAAGAGCGAAAGAATGCAAGAGAGCTGCAGAAGGTTGGAGAGTGGAAGAATAAGAGAGAGCTGATATGAAGTAGATATGAATGTTGAAGAGGCAGTGGTGGAGAAGGAGTATAACAGAGCTGATATCCAGGTAAATCAACATTTTAGTTTCATGTTGAGTGAGGGGATTGTAGTCTCCTTTCAAGTTGTAGCTTGATAAATTTCCAGTTGGAGCTGGGTGAGGTAGGAGCCTCACATAGGTTGTAGCCTGCAGAAAATATTTGGGAGTTCGAGCTTCCTTGCAAGTTGTAGCTTGCAAAAATTTAGGTAGGAGCCTCTTGTGGGTTGTAGCATGAAGAAAATAAATGGGAGTTGGTTCTTTTGTTTCAAGTTGTAGCTTGATAGATGGCTAGTTGGAGCTGGTTGAGGTAGGAGCCTCCTATGGGTTGTAGCCTGTAGAAAATACATGGGAGTTGCTGCTTCCATTTCAATTTGTAGCTTGATAGATGTCCAGTTGGAGCTGGTTGAGGTAGGATCCTCCTCTAGGTTGTAGCCTGCAGAAAATAGATGGGATTTGGAGCTTCCTTGCAAGTTGTAGCTTGCAGAAATTGAGGTAGGAGCCTCTTGTAGGTTGGAGCCTATAGAAAATCAATGGTAGGAGTGATTAGGACCTTTCCTTTGCATCACAACAATAATAAGATGTGGTTTTCTCCCTTATAGTTTTCCACTTATATCTGGTGTCTATGTGCTTGATGATTATGTGTTGATGTGATGTTTTAATCTACTTAATTACTTATTGTCCACACATTCAGTTTACCGATTAATTATGTATTAAGCTGCTTATAAAATGAAGTAGTTAATGGGTGTAAAGAAAAGTGTTTTAAATGTCCATGAATGTACTAAACTGATTCACCTCCCCCCCCTCTCAGTTTAGCTAAGGGTTCATCAATTAGTATTAGAGTAGGTCCTTCTGAAACAGTGTAACCACTGGAAGGAGGTCCTAGTCCCCAAAATGGCTAGCGTATAAGGAAGCTAGTTTACTAGCACAAGCTATGCTTTCTGGAAAATAAGAATGAGGACATACTTAATGTCTCTAGGAATAGAAGTCTGGGTTGTTGTGGAAGAAAAATATGCACCAAAGGAAACTGACACTGGGAAAGAAGCCAAACAAAATTTCATAGCTAATGAAAAAGCAATGAATGCACTCTTGATTGGTCTAAGTGATTCAGAATTTATCAAAGAAATGCACAGTAATACTACCAAAGAAATCTAGGATACATTAGAAAATATCCATGAGGGAGATACAAAGGTGAATATGGCCAAACTGCAAGCACATAGAACTCAATTTGAAAACTTAAAAATGAATGAAGATGAAGATATAGTTGCATTCTTCTTAAGAGTTGCAGAAGTTGTGAATATCATGATAGGCCTAGGAGAAGAAATTAAAGAAAGTGTTGTAGTCCAGAAAATATAGAGATATCTACCATCCAGGTTTAATCCTAAGGTTTCTGCCATAGAAGAAACATCAGACTAGGAAACCTTAACCATAAACCAATTACTTTGGAACCTAACAGCATATGAGATGAGACTTCCTAAAGGGAAGCCAAACATGAGGGAGGTTTCCTTTAAGGCAGAAAAATGCATAGAAGAGAAGGAAGGTACATGATCATGCTCTGATGAAGAAGAAGCCAATTTTTTCAGAAGATTGGATAGAGGCATAGGCAAGTACAAAGGTAAATTTCCATTCAAGTGCTTTAATTGTGGAAGAGTGGGGCACTAAGCCTCAAAATGTCCCAATAAGGTAATAGAGAATCAGTCTGAAGGGAAAGAGAAAAGAAGATCCTATAATATGCAAAGAGGGAAGAAATTTAATAGAAAATCATTTTATGCTCAACAAGAAAGCAGTGCATCTAAAAGCTCAGATGAATCCTACAATGAAGAAGGAACCTCTGAATTTGTCTTGATGGCCAAGGAAGAGCTTGAAGATGATCTCCTGGAATCTAATGAAGAAGGTGAGGTGGACCTTGAGGGGGAGTTGATAAGTGTCCTAAAGGAAATTGAAAGGCTTAAACTTAAGAGTAAGAAACATAAAGAGATGCTTCTGAAATATTCAAAGACAGAACTAGATTCAGAAGACATTATTAAATTGAAAGTTGAACTAGAAGAATCAATGAAAATAGAGGATATTGTAAAAGGGGAAATAAAGTAGAAAAATCAGGAGCGTGAAAAGCTGGAAGAATAAGTGGTAAGCCTATGGAATAAATCAGAAAAGGCCCAAAGGGAATTAACTATCAATATTGCACGAATGAAAAGCTCTGAACAGTTGGAAAAAATACTAAATGCTCAAGGACCTCCTCTTATAAAGGTCGGGATAGGATACGAAGGAGAAAACAGTAAGTCCAAGGTTAAAGATAACAAGGATGTCACTTTTGTGAAAGTTGTAAAAGAAAAAGATAACTCTCAACAATCTGAGATTATTGCAGCTAGAAGACTGATAGAAGAAAGTGTAGGTTTTAACCCTGTACAGAAATTATTTGCAAACGAATCTTAAAAATAGAAAATAAACAATAGCGAGAGCATAAAACATAAAATAGATATACATAGAGATTTCCCCTGGATCCCAAATCGGGACGAACAGTTTGATTTTTCATTATATTCCTTTTAGTGTTACAACACATATATATACATGTCGAAGCATTCATAAACCCCAATCCATTAACCCTGGATTAGAACATAACCATAGTTCCCTTGATCGGATCTACAAAATACCAGGGGCCGAAAACCATCATGCCCCAAAAACATGTGCAAACCCATGCACAAAACCATGGGCAAGTCTGCCCACGAAAAAATAAGGTCCAAAAAAATTTTCCTGGGGCGCTGCCCCGGACCCCAAACTGGGGGGCTGCCGCCCCCCCTGTGACCCCCTCGCACGTGACTAGTCATGGAAATAATATAACACATACCAAACAGAGAGGATCAGGTTGTGTAAGCAGCTCAGAGATGAGATTACCTTCATGGAGAACTCATAGAAGGCATACATTGAAAGATATGATGAAGCAACCCAAAAGACATCCAAAGAATTAGAAGCCAGAAATACCATGATGGGTAATGAAGCAAACATAAACAAGCAGCAACCTCAAGTGACAAAGAAAGAAATGAAGAAACAGTCAACTATAAAAGGTTCATACGCTCCTAAGGATGAACTAAACAAATTCGGAAGATGTCAAAGGAGGTTCCTTCCTCCTGTGAGAAGTATCACATGCTTTGCTTGCCACAAACTGGGACATATTGCAGCATACTGTAAGACAAAGAAAATCCAGTCCAGCCAGCAAAATATGCAACCAATAAGAGGAATTCCTCAAGCAAGAAGATGGAGAGGACAACCTTTCACCAAGTACACATCATTTCCAAGGCTATTGTTATTCATGAAATAAATTTGGACATAAATCTGTTAAATGTAAACTGTGTTAAAAAAGGAGCACAAAATTCTATACACCAGCTCAAAAGTACCTTGGTAAAATAATATGTTATGTATGCCACAAGCTTGGACACAAAGCAAAAGACTGTAGGCTACCATATAAATTAAAGAACTCTAAACAGATGATGGAGCCAAATCATATCAGACCAACCCGTGGATCAAAAGGAGATGCAAAAATTATGAGGAACCCCAACAAAGTATGGAAGAAGAAGAAAAAGGGGGAGTTTGTTACTTTAATGACATTATGAATGCAACATAGGCTCAGGGGGAGCTGCTCTAGGAAACAATGCAAACATCCAGCCAGGGTTAGACAAGAAACAACTTCTTAGGGGGAGAGAAACCCATAAAAGTTGTTACAGAAGAGCTAGATCTATGGAGCTCGTAAAGATCTACAGAGGATTATTACACTGTATGTCTCTTTGCAAGTGTTAATAATGAAAAAAAATATTCTTAAGAAGGATGAATAAGAGAAATGTTTATTATCATTATATCATTACATCTTTCATATATTGGCATTTTGTGCAAGCAGCCTTCCTATCAGTAGAATACCAAGTGTTATTTGTGGAGCAGTGGTATGGTACAGGTCCCCAAGATCGGAGTATTATGGAAGAAGTACATAAAGGTAGTATTCCCTGTGTTTTCAGATTTATCGTATATGTGGATTAAGCCTAGTTTCTCTGATTATTGAAAAGTATCTTCTGATTGTAAATACTGGAGAATGTCGAGCTGAATTATTAAAGCATGGAAAGGTCATTAAAAGTGCCAAAAGATCATTATCCTGGTTTCATTCGAAGTATTATATTGAAAATTGAAACAGAATTTATTCTTGGATAGAGTTACACTCTTCCTCAAAGTTTCATCAAACAACAAGGGACAAAAGTACTGAACATTATATGGTGACATGTCTTCCAAAATTCTCATGAGTTTGGGATAGCATCAATTTGCAGCTTATTCATGTAATCTCTATGATCTTCAAAGTGTTATCTCAACAATGCTCATATATATTATGAAGTCTGCAATGCATTCACAACGATGGTCTACTACACTCTTGTAATGTTGAAGTGCACATAAAGAAATGCTTATGTGTAACGAAGAGCAACACCCACTGTGTATGCAGAAGATCAGAAAGAAATAATACAATGATGGGGTGTGTATATTCATCTAATAACAAAATGACAGAATGAAGAATTCTTATATAGAACTCAAAGAGTAGTAATGCAGTAATGGAATCTACACTAAAAACAATTATAACCCCTTGTCGTTGATGTCAAAGGGGGAGGAAAATCAAGCAGAGGAAGATAGACACTTCTCAGAATGAAAGGGGGGGGGAAGTGTTGGAGGAATTGTTGTCATCAATGCCAAAGGGGAAGACTATTGGAAATATTGTCATTGATGGAAAAGGAACAGAGAGGAGCAGCACAAGAATTATCATTGAGAACAAAGGAGCAGATCAGGATCAGCTGAAGTATAAAGGAGAAATAAGGAAAAGAAGGAAAAATTTAAGTGGAGAAGCATAAAAGAGAGGCAGAGGAGCAACAAAGAGAAAAAGAGAGGCAAAGGAGCAAGTCAGAGGAGCAGCAAAGAGGCATGGATCAACACCAGAATTATCATTAAGGCAAAAGAGTAGAGAGGAGCAACAAAGAGAAAAAGAGAGGTAGAGGAGCAGCATTAGAGGCAAAGGAGAAATGTAGAGGAGCAACAAAGAGGCAAAACAATGCAGTTCAGTTCAATGTGATTCCAGTCTGGAGCAAGTGGATGTGTGTGCAGGTTGAATAAGAAACAAATCCATATTTTGGATTCGAAGATCTAATATAGAATGGTGTTCTGTATTCGGCATTGAAATAATATGTAAAGTGGAAACCACGTATAATCATAGATCCAAGTGAATAAGAGAAGAGAAGACCCAGGAAGGAGTAGCGTGGAGGAGACGGAGTTGTAGAGCAGCGGCAATTGAAGAAATAGGTAAAATGATTAAGGCATAAAACTCCTAAGAAAATTTCCAAAGGAGAGAATGGACAATTCTGATGAAATTGAAAATATTATCTTGAAGATCAATGGTTTAGATCTCATCGTAGATTAAATTGTGAAAGTGTCGAAGTGGACACGTGTCATGCGGAGTTCCTTGTGCATATCGCATAGCGCACGCGATATGGTATAACATTTAACAACGCAGATGTAAATTTGCGAAGTGCTGATGAGGTAATTCAGTGAAGAGCCAAAATGCGATGGGCAAGGTTTTGCGACATGCGATAAGGTATTCGCAGTGATTTGTGAAATCGCAAAATCGGTATTATTACGATATGGTTAAACTTTCGAAGTTGCGATAATGTGCAGAGGTTGTGATGCGATAAGAATTGGGGTTTACGATGCGATGCGATTGCATATCGCTATCGGCGATTTATATGTTTATTAAGTTATCACAAGTTACATGTTGTAAGTAGCGATACCCAATATGCAAAGTTATGATTTGCCTTGGTGTTGAATATAGTGATCCGTCGTGCGTAGTGGGTAATTGTGTGGGCCATAGGAAATAGGTAATTTTAAGGCATGTGCAGTTCATCGGGTTGAGTCGGCTAATTTCCAAAATAAATGCATGCAAAACAATGTTCGGCAGCTTAATCACATATCGCAATCGCAAGCAGAAGGATGATTTCAAAAACAATAGAGACACAAAATTTGTGAAATGAAAAGTATGGGAGATGGCGTGGCAAGATGAAGTGGCAGTTACATGGCGATGATGTGGCAGTGACGTAGCAAGCTAATGTGGAAGATGACATGGCCCCGACCCCATAGATCGCAGTTAATTTATGATGACGTGGCAGTGAGGTGGCAAGGTGACATGGCATGATGATGTGGACCTAGCCTGCATATCACACATCGCAAGCTCAGGAGGATAAGCACTCAAGAATCATGTTAAAATTCCAAAGTGTGAGATGCAATACGAGGAGCAGAAACGATGGAGTTACAAAGCCAAAGACTAAAGGATTTAAAGTCCGACGTGGGAACCAATCGGATATCGCAATCGCAAAGCTCAGGAGGAATAGAACCATGTTGAAACGCCGAAATATGAAGAGTGACAAGAGCCCGGATGCGATGTAGTTTCAAATGTGAACTCCAAAGTATTTCAAATCCAGATGTAAAGCATTTCCTATGTTAAATCGCATCGAAGGAGGAAAATGTGGATTATAACATAAAAGCTATGGAATGCCAAAATGTGATAGATGTGACCGAACACGATATCGTTCAGAGGTAAATATTAATATATTTCAGATCTAGGGTTCTCTGGGGATATGCCTATTTTACGAAGAAAATATGAAACACAAGCAAAAGAATCGGGTGTATAAAGAAAAATATGAATGGGAGTAGACTTGGGTAAGACCTGACTCTAAGTGCATAATGGTGTTATGCGGTTGTGGCAGTGAGTTGAAATGAAAGGTTTAACACAAGAGGAAAGACTCAGGGAAGTGACCCAATACTCGTTCAAGGTTAGTGTGGTCATTTAATAACAAAAGTATGAATGCAGCAGAAGGAGACTCGAGTAAGTGACCCGACACAGAGCAAAGGAGCAGGTGAAGGCTGAACGTTGCAGGAACGAGCAGAAGAGGTAGAGTCAGGAAAAAGGAGATATGGTGGCACAGATGGAAATGTGCCAGCTAAGTGAAGTCGGGCCAAAAGGGTAGCTATGCCGAACTGTTGAATGTAATAGTAGAAATAGAAAAGACTCTGCCAACAACAGAAAAGACAAAAAGCAAACCGAGCCAAGAGTTGAAAGGGCTGAGTGAAATATATATTTTTAACTGTAAATGTAAATGAATTAATTATTTTTATTATATGTGATGCAAAGGCAAGTCTCTGTAGGCATAGAAAAAACTCCATGATGTAAATGCAGAAGTGTCCTCAGACACATAACTTTATTGATCATGCAAAAAGATTACATAGCAAATTACAGGAGTTTACACATGTAAACTCACACTCTCACATTCTCTCATTACACTCTACAATGAAAATAGGAAACTAACCTATTTATAAGCTCTATGTTCTAACTTAATCTAGTTATGGATCACTTGGAAAATAAACAAGTGTCCATTTACAATAAATGAGCTTCTAACCATTCTACTAACTTCACTCCTAACTTAGAGCCTAGGAAACGACTCTTTTCTAGAGTCCTAATTTTTAATAACAAATTTCTATTTCTAAATATCTCAAATATTTATTAAATATTCTAGAATGATAATTATTAATTTAATATCTTAAATTAATAATTATTTTATTCAAACATTATAACCTATGATAAAATTTATTTTGGATCATCTAACACATGAGTTTTGTAATGATTATTTCTGATGTAATAACCTAAATTGAAGAATGATGAATCAAATGGGTTTAAGGCATAGTGTCAGGCCTGTTCACTTTGTATTCCCTGTAGAATGAAAATTGTCAGGGAGTTATTTGTATAAGAGATGTAATATCAACGTGGATAGAAAGATTAGAAAGCTGCATAATGGAAAAGAGTGGAAGAATTTAAGAGAGTTGCAGAAGGTTGGAGAGTGGAAGAATAAGAGGGAGCTGATATGAAGTATATATGAAGGTTGAAGAGGTAGCAGTGGAGAAGGAGTATAATAGAGTTGATATCCAGGTATATCAACATTTTAGTTTCATGTTGAGTGAGGGGATTTTAGTCTCGTTTCAAGTTGTAGCTTTATAAATTTCCAGTTGGAGCTGGGTGAGGTAGGAGCCTCCTATAGGTTGTAGCCTGCAGAAAATATTTGGGAGTTGGAGCTTCCTTTCAAGGTGTATCTTGCGTAAATTGAGGTAGGAGCCTCCTGTGGGTTGTAGCCTGCAGAAAATACATGGGAATTGGTGCTTTTGTTTCAAGTTGTAGCTTCATAGATGTTTAGTTGGAGCTGGTTGAGGTAGGATCCTCCTGTGGGTTGTAGCCTGCAGAAAAAAATGTGGGAGTTGGTGCCTCTGTTTCAAGTTGTAGCTTGATAGATGTCCAGTTGGGTCTGGTTGAGGTAGGAGCCTCTTGTGGGTTGTAGCCTACAGAAAATATATGGGAGTTGGAGCTTCCTTGCAAGCTGTAGCTTGCAGAAATTGAGGTAGGAGCCTCCTGTAGGTTGGAGCCTACAAAAAATAGGTGGTGAGAGGGAGTAGGAGCTTGCATTTGCATCACAACAATAATAATATGTGGTTTTCTCCCTCATGGGTTTCCACTTACATATAGTGTCTATGTGCTTGATGATTATGTGTTGATGTGATGTTTTAATCTGCTTAATTACTTGTTGTCCACACATTCAGTTTGCTAATTCATTATGTATTAAGCTGCTTATAAAATGAAGTAGTTAATGAGTTTAAATAAAAGTGTTTTAAATTTCCATGAATGTACTAAATTGATTCACACCCCCACCCTCAGTTTAGCTAAGGGTTCATCCGAAAGATCCTTGGAAGAAGTATGGTTCGAAGGAAATAAGCATGCCATGAAGCTCTCCCAGATGAGAAAGGTGCTTCAACAAGCATAGGCTACAATAACAAGGTTGGCACCATCTGTTTTCTTGTAAATTGTTGACAAGACTAAAGTGATCTCATAAATGTGTGCATTTCAAAAAATTTAGTAGGTGAATAGTAACATGCTCTCAAAATTTGTACAGAGTCATCTTTGCTAAATAGTGTCCACCATAGATCTGACTATGCATTTATATCTTTTTTTTTGTTCTTCCAGAGGATACATACATCTAAGGATTAGACCATCTATATTCTTCCATCCTAATCTTATATGCATTAGACAATATTTTATTACAACTAACCTTAATGATCTTTGTCTGCCACTAGGAAAGTGACTAGGGCATGATAAATTCCACAAAAGAGAAAATATAAAAGCATATTTAGGACCTTATCGAGACTATTTTTTAATACATTTCCTCTTGCTTTATTTATTCTATTTGACCTCTTGATCTTTTTTTAACATGGCTGAAATGGGTTAGGTAATTTCAACAATTTTGATATGAACCTCTTGATGAAGTTGAATTTACCAAGGAATGATTGAATTTCCATCTAATTGGGTGGCAAGGTTAGATGTTGAATACCTTCCACACTTGTTGGATAACTCCTCACATCATCTGTGGATGCAGTATGGCACAATATTTTTACTTCATTCAAAACAAAAAACTGATTTCCTTAGATTAAGTGAGATAAAAAATAATCTACATTTTATATAACACCTGCTTTAAATTCTAGACATGTGCATTCCTATATTTAGAGAAAATTACCAAGGTTCTTGATCAATGATAGTAATATTTCTGATGATGTCTTTCAATGCATAATCCATACATCTTTCAAATGTAGAACCAATGTTCAATAGTATGAATGTCATACTCAAGTGCATGAAGGTTTTATGTGGTGTAGTGAAAGCAATCGTATGCTGAATTTCTTGTTCTACTAGAACCTGATCATATCCTAAAAATGAATCCAAGGTAGACATGACAACTTCCCCGTGACTTTTGCGGCAAATGGTCCTTGTTTTGCAGTGGGTAGTTTTGTTTGAGAGATGATTCAATTTTCTGAAGTCAACACACACACACACATGATTTCACCATTCTTTTTTCTGGCCCCAAATTATTACCCATGATGAACATCTTGTAGGAATAATGATCTTAGCCTCTAAATTCCTTTGTAGTTCACTCTATATAATTGGAGCTTACTTTTTGATTTGTAGGGCTATGTTTTTTTTTCTGAAAGGATTAGTTCTCTCCTTCACTGAAATAATGTGTTGATGATGTCTTTACACCCCTTTGATAGTTGAAGTACGTGTGGTAGGACATAGTTATTATTGAGAGGTCGAGAGTGATTTTCTTGTATCCATGAAATTGCATATTTGGATACTTGTGCTTGATGTGGATTTGGAAGTGTTTTAATGCCCCTTGGATATTTTTTTTGGTGTAATGGATATTAGTCAAACTTTGTGCTTATAATTTTAACATTCATTTCGTGGTAACATTTCATGATCATTTTTATTGATCATTGTATTTTGACATCTTGAATTAATTAATAATGAGAAGCACTCCCAATTATTTTTCTCAAGAATGTAGCTCATTATTCATAATTTCATAATATATACGCACTTATTTTTAATCATTATTTTAGACGTATATTTTATCTTGTCACAACACAACATATTTACATTAGGTGAGAAATCAACCTTTGGTGTGATTTCAGATTTTAGGTTTGATAATTATAGGTTATTTATAGGTTGTAAATGTCTTCAAAGTTTCACTTCGAATTGAGGATTCAACTAAACATATTGAGTATCTTATATGTAAACATTTTCCCCTTCACCCAATTTTCATAATTTCCATGACCATTAGGTAGGTACGTGTAGCTTCGATGTTATTGTTATTGTTTAGTAAAATATTTTCCAAGACTTTAAAAGTTTTATAATTTATTAAACTTTGTAGAATTTACAATTTATAGAGTTTCAAGGTACAATTTTTTAAAGTCTAATTATTTAAATGGTGCTATCTCAATAAAAGAACACCTGTTTTACAAGAAGGAGGTTGGTGGTTAGATTCCATAGTGCCCTGATATTCATATGGAATGACGACGATCAAATTTTGGTGATGGAAGCTCTTTTGACCATCACCAATGAGCTTATGGTGACATTTTTAGATCCTCACCAAAATATGAAATGGTGATGATCATCACTATTGATCCACATATTTATTGCGATGCAGCTTTCATGGTCACCATATATATATGGATCAATAGTGATGACCATGAAAGCTCCATTGCAATAAATCATTGTTGCTCATATGAAATGGTGACGGTTACTATATGTCATTATAATCATTATTGGTGACATACCTTGAATGTCACTACAAAAAATATACTTTTAGTGATTCCACCTTTGGTGACATTCATTTTTTTGGTGAATGAGGCTAAGGTTTGTCACCATTTCTCATATGAAATGGTGACGGTCACTATCCATAATTATAAATCATTATTGGTGACAGACCTTGAATGCCACCATAACACCTATACTTTTTGCGACACCACCTTTGGTGACATTCAGTTTTTGGTGACGAAGGGTCTTTTGACTGTCACCAATGAGCTTATGGTGATATTATTTGACCCTAACCAATGACCTTTTTTGTTGTAGTGCTATGGATGTAATGAACTTGGGCACTATAAGAAGGATTGTCCCAAATCTAATAAGGACAAGAGGAAAAAGGAAGAAGCTCATGTCGTCAGAGAAATGGAAGAACCATATTGAAAGAAACCTAAGAAAGAAGAAGTGAAAGATCTCTATTATTATTGAGATCATCTTCCTCTTTAAGAGGTATATGTTAGTTATAAAATAGTATGTTAGGGATCATTGTATATTATATAGATACATCACTTTAGAATTGGCATCATGATGGAAGCATTGAAGAAGGAACACTCGTCATAGGAGGATATCTATAGCACATTGATGTGACAACTTTGCTATGAGATAAGTAGCTTTTGGGAACCTCACTGAAAACAAAATTTATAGAAGGAAGTCATAAAGATCAAGGGTCATCATTTAATAATTAATATGGAAACAGGTGTTGACATTTTCTAATGGAATCCTCTATGGATTCACTAGTTAGAAAGAAAGCAAAAGGTTTCATCAAGAATTATAACTTGTATAATTTTGGGATTATGATATGATGACATATTGATGAAGCAGGTCAAGGGAATGAAAATCTTCACTCCAAGGAAAAGTGTTGTAGGATGACTAAAAAGGAAGGAAATGAGGTGCATGTATATTTATGCTGACACTGGATGCTATGTAGACAAGTCATATGGTTGCAGGTAGTATAAGTATGATCAATATAGAAATCAAAAACTCTTCTGATGCACAGGTTGCCAAAATGAATAATCCACACCAGATGAAATAAACATAATATGTCCTCGTATGGAATATGAGGTGATTGTACATTATCAAGGAACTACACAATATAAGTTCCTAGGAATGAAATAAAATTTGTGTGTAGAAATAAAAAGGACGAGATCATGAGAAGTACAACCATGAAAAGAGGAAATCAACATCCAAGAAAGCCAAGAAGACTTGACTAGAAAATCTCCTGGGAAGATATGTAGACTCTGATAGAAGTCTTGAAACGATAGAGACCCTTGACAATACATATCTTTAGGAGATGTGTCAATCTGTAACGAAGGATGCCGATGTGTACAAGAAGATGTCATGGTGAAAGATAATCACTAACATAACTTTTCATTTAAAAGCTCATATTTATAATTAAACAATATCTTATGAGATTATGCAGGGCTGCCAAAGGGAAATATATGTCTTTAACAAATGATAACCATATGGAAAGATGGAATATCCTTGGAAGAAGTATGGTTTGAAGGAAAACAACATGGAATGAAGCTAGCCCATATGATAATATTGATGGATCACTTTTGGATAGAATACATGACTCTTGGATGAAAGTGATGGATTATATGTGGCCTATGAAGAGATCCCAAAGATGAAGTCTCCTCAACAACAAAGAAAATTCATGACATTGAAGGAAGGAGTTATACATGAGCAGCTAGGTGTTTTCATAATTGTTGTTGCAAGTCCATGATTAAGAGGGAGCCTAGTAATAAGTTTCTTACTTGGAAGAAACCTGGTAATTCCTAAGCCCATAGGGAGCTTAGGTACATTCATTGTATAGGAATCAGTATGTCATTCCTAAACTAAAAGTAAGTAATGAATATGATTATCTAATTCACGTTTCATGCACTAGACAAGGACTAACCACTGTAAGTCTTAGTGAATGCCATGAAGGAGAGAATGGATAGGCACATCATTATGGTCTTCACATGGGAAGAAATAATGGAGGATTGGGTAATCATCTGGCATCTAATACTCTTTAGGGAATGTATTAGGGCATCCAAGATAAGAGTATTTGTGGAAGGACCGATAATCATTGAGGAGTAGGAATCCAAGATAAGAATAGTCCTGGTGGACATATCCTGAGTGAACCCAGGTGGTATATGATCCAAGAGAGAAAATGATGAAGGTGTCTATTCATCATTGGTCTCACCAAGCATTGGAGTGCAAAGATATCGTGGAGATATGGAGCTGTTAGTCAAGGCCGTGCACTATAAAAATGCTGGTTGATATGATGCTATACATATGGGATTACCAATCAGATTATTCTTATGAGATTATTCAGATTGAGAATGACCATGTACCATTATGAATACCTCCCTAGTTAAGAGGGAGCATTGAAAAGTGTAACTAGGTTCGGTCTTCACAATGACTTGTAATTATGAATTTATGTAATGAAGAAGACAAAGATAATAACATGTATTTTTTAATACTTGCATCATGTGTTTCATGAGCAAGGATTTTTTATTATAGGTCAAAGAATTCTTCTTGAGATCTTTAGGAGTTTGTCATATTGTCATAAAATGTATAATTTAGAGTCATGTATATGAAATTATGTTACACTTGTAAAGAAAAATTATTGATGTAATTTGTATGCTCCAAGACCTTGTCAATATGCTCCTTGAAGTCGGCTCAATCCACGTTGAATATCTCCTTAATGAAGTTGGCTCACACTCATATTGATATGTTGGCCTAGAAGAGGGAAAAAATCCCTATATATAAGAGAGCTTTGCATCCTAATTATGACACACAAGTTCAGATCAAGTTCCGTGATCAAGTGCAAGGTAAGGATCTATTTTAGTGCGAAGTTTGAAGACAAATTAGAGAAGAATAAAAGAGGAATTCTTATCTCTCTCCTGGGTTGAATACACTGTGGTCACTTCAGGAAGGCCGAGGGTTGTTACAGGAAGAGACATTACTGTGATCTAGTGCGTAGAACAGTTTGTAGAAGGAATCCAAGCTAATGAGGCCAAGAAGAGTTGCAAGGTGTGCAAGGGATATTTTCTTTGGGCCAATATATATTTCAGATATCTCTGAAAGGGTCATACACAACGTAAAGAAGAAGGTATTAGAAAAAGGAAGAAATCTCAGTCTATGGTATCAAGAGTGATGGAAGATAGGCCGAGAAAAGTACTTTAGGAGGCCAAGGATAGTTCACAGAAGGAAAAAAAGGGAGATCTGAATTGTTTAGGACTAGGAACCGAGCTTTCCTGGTCCTAGTGCAAAGAAGTGCAGAAAGTGAGATCAACCTAAGGAGTCTTCTAGAGCAATGACAAGGTCTTGAAGGCATATTGGTGTCAAGGGTCTATGTAATGGTTATGGTACTTGTCAATTGAAGATCTATAAGAAGGATTAATTTCAGTTTTTCCTCTCCAAGAGGGAGAGCTTTTAGCCTTGGCTTGAAGAGGCTAAACTTTGCATCTATTGTGTTTTGATAATTTACTTTATGAAAGACATAATAAGTTAATGGAGATAATATCTTAAGTAAAAGAATCATAACAAGTTCACAAGTAATTAATATCAAGAAGAGAAATTGAATTAAACACGCTTAATTTCTCAACAAAAGAGACATCCTCAAAGTTATCCTATAATTCTTTTTGGTTAACTTTAGGATATTGAAATTTTCATAATATTAAGGAGAAGTAGAAAATTATGTGTCGATCTTTTTTTCTAGACTTTCAATTATTATAATTTAAGAGATATACCTTGTGGGATTTAGGGTTTCTACTTAGTCCTCAAATTAATCTCAAATGAGTCATTTGGGAAATTTTTCTATATTGTTTCTTTGGTGAAGTTTCAATTTAAGACATTTTTAGGAGTTGAAGATGAAACATCATAGTATTAAAAGCTAAAACTTTAGACTCATATGATCTCAATTCTGAAGGGTTTTCTAAAAGATATTACACTAAATAAACCTCTAGAAATCTCATCTTTGGTTCATGAAGAAAATGAAGAAATTCATATCCAACTATTCATATTGCAGAACCTATTTAAGAAATGGAGGATAAAGTGTTGAAGGAGGTTCACGTGTTATATGTAGAAAAGTAATTAAAGAAAACATGGATCAAAATTTGAAAAAATTACAAAATTCCATTGATGAAAACAAGGAATAAAGGAAAAAAAAGAAAAGAAAAATAAGATGGACCAATTGGAATAGAAGGTGAATGGAAAATTGGAATAGATTGAATAAAAATTTATAGGAGCTATAAATGGGAGAACCCTTAAAATCAATAATGTGACTAAAGGGATTGACCAACATAAATGCAATACTTAGGTTGAACAACTTTCCAATAAGAAGATTTAATTTGCATGGATGATAAGAAAATGATTTCCTATCCAACTTTATAGTTTGAGACAAAAGCTTCTTGGTACTATCAATAAATTGTTGAAAGGAATCCCCATTATTATTATTATATTTGGAGTTTATTTAGGAAAGAATTAGAAGAACAATATGGAAATGTTGAGGAACAAGACTACTTTTTGTCAAATGAAAAGAATCAACCACTAAAAACAGGGCTATACATATGCATCTCATATTCAACACTAAAAATGGGGCTACACATATGCATCTCATATTCAAAGAGATATAGACAAGACTACCACTTGAACTTATACATGAAACATATATTTTTTTAGAGGTTATGGGGTTAATGACCCAACCCTACTTAAAATTACTCAAATTTTCAAAAAAATAAATAGAAAAATGAAGCAGGCTTTGCTTTGGTTGTAACAACAAATGTTCAAAAGAGCATAAATGTAGAGAAACAAAATTTCTCACCTTGCAAAAGGAAATGGAGACATTTGCTCAAAGAGATAATGAAGAACTCGATAATTTAAAATAATATGGAATAGATGTATTGAACATTGACTCGGGTAGGTTTGTCACTTCCCGACACACACATTTTTTTTTCAGCACGAAAAAATATTTCTGGTTTATATGAAGTGTACCAAAATATCACATTAAGAAGCAAAATATCAGAGTATTTCAAATTATTACAATTAAACAGGATTAGATCTCCTAGTCCTCAGGGCTAGTTGGGTTCTTCCAATTTTTTGGCGTAGATCGTTCGCAGGCGCTTCGCGGAGACCCTGAAATTTGATTTGGAATTTAGCTCTAAATTTTATAATAATTATAAATCAAAGGGGTACATAAAACTATATCTCTATACCTTATAATAACCATCAGGGGTTACTAGGGATGGGCTTTTAAGCTCCACCGACAATTGGTCATCTGTGAGTTTCCTGAGCTGCAAAAGAAACCGAATTAATGGGCTAACTAATGAGATTAAAATAAGCGAGTCAATAAAATAAATAAAAAACGATATAAATACAATGGAATTTCGAAGCGCGCTCACAGTTTGTATGTAATTGTCATCATAATCTTCAAGTTCATAGTTCAACTTTCTATTGTTGGAATCCCGGCGAGCCAAGTAAGCTTTATCAAATTGCCTAAACAGATAGTTGAAAATTACATAATAGAGAAACGCAGATTGCAGCAGAATTCATAATTATGAAATATTGAAAAATAAAGCTTCAAGCTTCAAGACTCACCTTGCAGCAGCCTCAGCGCATGAATGCCGGCCTATATAGAGAAACGCACTGATAAGAAGCGTGAAGCTTTTGAGAGAATACAGAATTGAAAATTAAAGTTTCAAACTTACCCAACCAAAGCTGTTTTCTATGAGAATGCTTCGAAATCCTACAGAAAAAACAATGAAAAAGAATATAGATATTAGTTGAAATTGCAAAAATATTAATATTGAGATTGTATAAATCTGATCAAAATACTCACTCTAAAAATGCTTTCCAATTTTTACTCTTTTTGTCCAGGCTTGTGCCTTTGAAACGCTTTGAATCATCACACTTCAGCTCGAGTAATATTAAAGCAGCCTCGACAACCTGCGCGTCCAAAGCCTCCATAGCCTCCATAGCCTCTCCCTTCAGAGCACTGAAATTTACCGGGAAGAACTCCTTGAATAGTTATATAGGAACGCTGTAGTTTAAAAAAGCAACAGTAAAGATTTTTAAAAATACTGACAAAGATTTACTATAATCGTTGTTATAGATTCTAGTCTTTCCGAGAGTTATAATATAGGAACGCTGTACTTTATAAAAAAGCAACAGTAGAGATTTTTAAAAAAATCGACAAAGATTTATTATAATCGTTGTTATAGATTCTAGTCTTTACGAGAGTTATAATATAGGAACGCTGTACTTTATAAAAAAGCAACAGTAGAGATTTTTAAAAAAACCGACAAAGATTTATTATAATCGTTGTTATAAATTCTAGTCTCCTTGGATAGTTATATAGGAACGCTGTAGTTTAAAAAAGCAACAGTAAAGATTTTTAAAAAAACCGACAAAGATTTATTATAATCGTTGTTATAGATTCTAGTCTTTCCGAGAGGTATAATATAGGAACGCTGTACTTTATAAAAAAGCAACAGTAGAGATTTTTAAAAAAATCGACAAAGATTTATTATAATCGTTGTTATAGATTCTAGTCTTTCCGAGAGTTATAATATAGGGACGCTGTACTTTATAAAAAAAGCAACAGTAGAGATTTTTAAAAAAACCGACAAAGATTTATTATAATCGTCTAGTCTCCTTGGATAGTTATATAGGAACGCTGTAGTTTAAAAAAGCAACAGTAAAGATTTTTTTAAAAATCGACAAAGATTTATTATAATCGTTGTTATAGATTCTAGTCCAAATTGTTACGAAACTATAACAACTTTACAGGTTAGGCTTTAATTTTGATAGTGACAGGTGACGTGACAGGTGATCGGTTTCGGTAGTACATAATCCATTTCCATTATTCAAACACTCCAACCATCACCTTTTCAAAAAAAAAATTTAAATAAAACCATTGAACGAGAAAATTGGACTTTTATTTTAAAAGAATTGGACATCGAAATTAAAAATATTCTATGGTCACACGACCTTTTTCTTTTTGCTTCGCATACGCACAGAAATTTTTCACGCGAGGTTGCGTCGGATTGAATATTCTATGGATTACATTTTGAAAATTGGACTTTTATTTTAAGAGAATTGGACGTCGAAATTCCGGTGAGTAATTTTTCACGCGAGGTTGCGTGGGGTTGAATATTCTATGGATTGCATTTTTTCGAAAATTCACATGACATTTTTAGCGTGGCATCGAAATGGAGTGGAGTGTGTCAATTTGCGAGAGGTTGTGGCGTTGAATATTATATGGATTACATTTTTTCGATAATTCACGTCGACCGCGGTGACATTTTTTTGCGTGGCATCGAAATGGAGTGGAGTGGAGTGTGTCAATTTGGGAGGGCAATAGAAGTCTTTGTTATGTTAGCTAGCACTTTTATCTTTATGGGTTATGGGTCATGGACTTGCGTTTATATGATTCTACCATCTTCAATAGTAATAACAAGGTTATTTGTTATTATTTGTTATTTGGTATTGACTGTTTCGAAAGAACATGTGGGCTTCATTTGCTATTTCATGTAAACTATTATTGACTTTCTCTTCTCAAATGCAGGCATGTTTAAATTATCACAGGTGGTGCTCAGTCTCTATTAGAGAAAGTGAAAGTGAATAATCAAGGAATTGTACTTCCGAATACAAAAATGGTAAAAAGTCAACGTGTCAAATTTCAGGTAAAAGAAAAAGGGAAGCAGAAGCTTTCAAAATCCATGGCTGGATCTAGCAAGTGAGGCAGAAAAACAAAAAAAGAGGTTATGGAAAATCTCTTTGATATTTACTCTACAGGAAACCCACCACAGGTTCGCAATCTAATCCAAGGCTGAGAGAGAGAATGCGACAACAAGAAGAGGATATAAAACAACAGGAGAACACCATGGACTTCATAAAAGACCTAGGGAATACAAGAGGGAGACTACCCCTCTTTCACTAGTCCATCCATACTTACTGGACTCTTAAATGTGTGCTGGCCAAGGCCATGATGAGTTTACAGGGAATGGAAGGAAACCCCCACGTGGTTTTAGTTTTGCAGGAAATTAAAAGAGAGATTCAAGAGATTCAAGTATCTCAACATCATGCTACAGCTCGACTTGGAAGAATTGAGCGGCAGCTTCAAACCATGCAGCGTGTAGACATGTCGAGCTCTACTGCTAAAGACCCGGCTCCTATCGATTCTTCACATGATTGACTCATGATTTTTTTGATTTCCAATGTATTTTGCGGCTAGCATTTAATGTTTCTAGTTAGACTTTGTTAGGCATAATATAATGGACATAGCGGCTAGTAGACGGATGAAACTTTTTCAATACTGGATGACATTTAAATCTCTATGGTGGTCAAAAGATCTGATTTCCTTTGGACACGTTGAGGCCATTGAAATTTTTATATGTTGCAACATGCTTTCTTTTTGATAAATAGAAAATAATAAAGTACTACTAAATTTACAAAAAGAAGAAATGAAGTGTGTTTCTTTAATATTTTATGTTTAAAAGACTTTTACAAAATGCATTTAAAATTTTAATGGAGAAAAGAGATTTCATATTAACTTATGCGCAGTGTATTTGGTGACATTTTTTCAAACTATCCTTACATGATTTGCATAAAGAAATTGTAACATCGAGTTTATTTCTTTAATCTTTTATGTTTAAAAGACTTTTCAAAGTAACAATTAAATATTCTTACATGATTTGCAAAAAGAAATTGTAACAGTTTATTTGTTTAATATTTTATGTTTAATATTCTTACAGTTGATTTGCATATAGAAATTGGAACAATTTATTTGTTTAAGATCCGAATGAATGGATAATGACATTTTAAACATCTGAATGAATGGATAATCATATTTTAAATGTCCACGAGACTAAAATTAAAAATGGTTTTCTTTATTTTTTGTCTAACGTTTTAAATGTATATGCAACTAAAACTAAAAGTAGTCTATTTCAAAGTCATATTCAGTAGTTGGTTAACTTATTGGTAAATAATTCTAAGATTCCAGAGTAAAAAGGAAGAGACACTTTTGAGAGTTATCTTCCCAAAAAATGATAAAAAGGAAATCTTAGGAAGGTGAAGGGGTTCTGTGAAAAAAGAAATAAAAAGGGTTAACAACAAAAATGTTGCAGGTAGAGTTGTCCAGAGCTGGCTTAGAGCTAGTGGAGCTCAGTGACACAAAAGACGACTAGGTTGAACAGAGGTCCCGAGGTCTAACTTCTGGATATTACTACTACCTTAGACTCTGGTGCAGAGCACGGGGGGAGTTGAGGACGTGATTGTCTCTCTCATGGTAGGATGGCACAATCAGTTTAACAACAGCTAAGATAAGTATATGAGTTACCTGATTTATTTGTAGAATGGAATTGATAAATTTGTGTTTAATTTTTGTGCTTAACTCTTTTTAGAGAATAGAGAATTCATTTGCTTAACTCTTTTTAGGATTCAGGTTCCATGGCTAACGGAACAGAATCCCTTGTCCTCTCGCCTCCTGAGCATATAAAAATCAGTAACTAAGCATTAAACGAGTATGGAAAATTGTAAACTTTCAAAATGCAACATTGTTGTGATTGGAAGCAATGACTAAATAGAATTTAAATATACTGAAACCATATAAACCCAGAAACCCTAAAGTGGGTTAAATACCAAAACACAATAATGCGCACCGCGCTCTGAACAAAACCAGAACTTGCATGTTCTTATATGTAAAGATATTTCCTTACATCGTGATAGAGACCAACAATAACAATATATATATATATATATATATATATATATATATATATATATATATATGTAATAAATTATACAAAATACTCAAAATATTCACAATCTCAAGGAGAGATCAAGGCACATACAGCTGAGTAGTCCAGGGTATAAGTCCTCAAAAACTTAAAATAGAGAAAAAAATTATACAATTATCCAAATGAAACTATCTGGGAACACCTTCAAAGTCAAGAAAGAGTAAAGTAGTTGTTCTATTTTATACACCTGACTACATGCATCAATAAAGAAAATAAAACCCAAAACTCAATTCTCAACTTCGGGCCAGCCTTATGTATAGAGGGTTAAGAACCCAGCTAAGGTTTAGTACCTATACAACCAAGGTTTGACCCCATTAGGGGAATTTTGAGGTCTAAAATGGGCCTCCTAAGGAAAATGTACAATCAAAATTCACTTTATGCGAACCAATCATATTTTAGGGGATGACATCATCCCCAATGGTTGAGGTGGCATTGTTTGAGTCAAAGTTACTTACTTATCACATTCTCAATGGTGGATAAAAACTCATAGTTAACCATGGTAGTGCTCTAAGTACTTAAAGTCATAATGTAAAGTACTAATAATAAATATCATTTCACAATTTTTGAATAAAATATTATTATTATCATTTCATATTATTTGAAAGAAACAATACATATCTTTATATAATCTTTATGTCTTTACACATTTTTCAATAAATATTATATTTGTCTATTTTCATATATTTATTTTTAAATTATATATTAATCTCATTTTATTTAATATTATAATTTCAAATTAATTATAAGTTAATATATATACATATATATTATACACATGAAATCAAAATAAATAAAAATGTAAACTTATAGTTTTAGGATAAATCATATCTATGAATAATATTATTATAATATTAATAACAATAGAAACAAATTAAAATTAAATATATATATATATAGTTTTGTATGATGAAAAAATATACATTAGTTTTGTACGTTAAAAAAAGATATTAAATTCAACATAGTTTGAGGCAAAAAGAAGTCTAAATTTACAATGTATATAAATATTATATTATACTTATAAATATAAATTATATCTATTTCAATATATTTTTTTCTTTAATTTTAAATATAACTCAATTAATTTTAATATGATTATATTAATATTATATATTATTATATATGATATTATGAAAAATAATCTAAATGCTATAAAATATATATTATATTCCCTTTTATATTATATATTATTTTTTTATGTTATAATCAAATTAATTCAATATGTAATATATAAAATATATAAAATAATATATTACATTTATTATATTATATTATTTGATTTTTATATAATATATTAATTATATGTTATTATATAATTTAAATAATATAAATTTTAATTAATAGTATATTATAAAATTAAGAATTTATAAATTTATATTTAAGTTATTTAAGATGCATTAGTTGTTCAATTATAATGATATTTTTTTGAAAAACTCATTTTTATTTATAGTTACATCAATAAAAAATTTTATTAATTTTATTTTGGTACAACTTTTCAATTGAATTTAACCATGGTTACATGAATTGTGGTGCAAAAAGTAAAATGAAAATTCATAAATATTATTTTATTTGTTTAGCTATTATTTTATTATTTCTTTAGGAGGCCCATTTTAGATCTCAAAATTCCCCTAATGTCAGAGATGTATCAAAAAAAAAGAAAAAAAACTCAGAGTGAATATGAAACTATGCCATTGCATACGCAGGGTCACAAATTACCCGGATACGGAAGAGGCAACCATCAGAGGAAGTTGTTGGGAGTCTCGATGCTGCCCAGACTCTGCATGCCAAACCCTGGCAAAGAAAAATAAGAAGTGGGTAAGGATAAGAACACCACATCAAATAAAACAATCAAACGAAAACTAGAAACTCGCATTCAATTTTATTACCTAGAGAGAAGCACTTCTTCATTACCAAAGGAATCCTCCTGCCTCTGCAATCCAACCTAAGCAAGGAGGTAAACCAGAAGAAGCGTTAAAAGAGATTGTGAGCTAGAAATCCTACTAAGCAAGGATATATATAACCATGTACATTGAAAGAAGACAACGCATGAAAATAAGGATAAGGGTTACTTGCATTAATGGAGGAATTCATCAAGTCTGGCGCAGTGGGACATCAATGCAGAGAAGAAGAAAATTTGAACCCTTTCGCACGGAGAATTAACACAGAGGTCATGAAAACATCACCAAGAAATGACTTGAAAATGTAAATCTTAATAAGAGAGTGAACCAAAGCGGAGCATTAAACCAGGGTTGAGCCCTCCACACTAGACATAGATAGTAAGAGATCTCATTGCCGAAGGAAATCACCACAAAGGTTGCAGAGCAACCCCAACGAAGAGTAGAGAAAATTAATGACAAAGTGAGGTGTTTGTGGTAGGGTTAGTTACCTTAATCCCCTTCCGTTCAATGACCACCATCAGATCTAAGACTAGGTGGATCAAAGGACAACACAAACTTCCAAATGAACTCAAAAACCGCCAGATGCCTGCACCCAGCATGTGTTAAGTGGTATTGTGACAGGAATGTTACCAGATGAGACCGGGTCGGAGGATTTGTGTGATTAAAAATCATACATAGGAATTTTAAATGAAATCCCGAAGTACAGATCCAAGTACTTGAAAAAAATCAATCATAAAGTAATTCTGAACCTTTTTATTAATGTATAATGTTACAAATAAGATCTCCAATAATTAAACCATTATCCATAAGTGTATGTGCATAATTTTATTATAATGCATGACATGGTATAGTCAAGACATAGGTAGTATTTTTTTTATGGTAAATTTTATATATGTAAGTGACAATTATTCTCCATTGCAGAAGTTACATTGTGGTGTAGCAGGCTAGGGGGAAGCGTACTGTTCACACCTTTAAGACATTTTTTCGACGCTGATTGAAAAAGGGCATTAATTAACTATCCTAACATCATTTGCATGAATTTATTCTTCATTGTATTGTTGTGGGGAGGTATTGCATGTGCCACTCATACTTTTTTTATATAATGTAATGAAAATATATGTTTTGTTAGTAATATTAGTAGGGAATTTATTTTATGAAAAATTGTGTGGGTTGAGAAATTTGTTGGAAGTAATGATTCCATGTCATGTGTGGTTGTCATTATGATTCCCTAGGCATCAATCTAGAAGATGTTTATTCCTATGTGTGAGTCATAGTCATGATCTAGATGTCTTGAAGTCAGTGATTTGTGTATTATATATGTGTAACTGTGGTGATAAAAAATAATACAGTGAATGTGTGATTTGTGTTGTGTGAACACTCTCTCTACTCTCTTCTAATTTTCTATCATGGTATCAGAGCTAGTACTGGCTTGACTCCCTCAAGGGAGGGCCAGGAAAATGTGAGTCTTGACTTTTATCACTCTGTACATAGATCAGGGTTAGTGTGATGTGTGCAGTGTTTATGTGAGTGTAAATTTATTTGTTGTGTAGATTTATAGATACGAGTGTGAGGAAAGTAGATTAGTGTAAGGTGTTTTGTTTATTGTGAGATTTGCTGCTTGAGGACTTCTGACTACAATTTTAGAAGATTGTGTGATCTCTATTTGTACATCTTCGTTGAGTGTGATTTTTACTAGATTATGATTGTGAAGAAATCATATCTATTTTTTAGTGCCTGATGGAAATAAGGACGTGTTAAAGACAAGTTTATTGATGGGTCCTTTAATTTTTTGATTGTGAGGTGGGAATTCCTTTAGAATTAGTTTCCCATGACCAATATGGGTCACATCAACACCATTATATGTCGCCAAAGGGATCAACGAAAAATCAAAGGTGCAAGGTCTTAGAATCATCAAGTTCCTACAAGGATACATCGTGGCAAGACGAAGTTGAGTCACGCTGTTGGTAGCCACGATGGAATTCGGGGTTATCACACAACGACTGTTAGTAGTAGAGGCACTTTGAAGCCACAATGGTTTCATAGACGCTATTGGAATTCCCATGGAAAAAGTGTAGATCTATGTCTTCCTGACCCTACAAATTACTGAACGTTGCTTACTTTGATAAGGCAGAACTGATGCACATGATTACAATCACTGATTTGGTGGACAAGCTTCTCAACGAAATTCCAAGAAGAAGTCAGTCAAGGGGATGGTTAAGTTGAACACCCTATGGAGGCATAAAATATTGAGGCCATCATTGCCAGAATCAAACATGAGTCTTGCCAAATGGATGTTGTTGGAGCGAGGCCACCTAGGGTACTTTTTTGGATAATTTTGTCTAAGTTTTGTTGTACGCGCCATGCACAAATGGTCAAAGGGGCTTCGGGGTGGGTCAAATTTTGTTAATTATTGTAAAAGGATAAAGGGAAAAACCATGAGTCTCAAACCATGGCTTGAGACTATGGTATGTGCGCGTCTATGATAGTATAAATATGTAAGAATCAAGCGAGGAAGACATGAATGAATGAATGAATGAAATCTTGATTAGTTTTATTTGTTAACCTAGGTTTTTTTTTGGGTAGAAAGACTCCTGTTGGCTATGTGCACAGAGACCTAAGTCCTGAGCTATGTGTGCTAAAATATTGATTGTACTGAATTGCATATATCTTAATAAAGAAGGCATTTTTTGCGAACCCAAATTCTTATGTGATCGACTGTCTTGTTTATCTATTATTTGATGTAGATATGAATATGTTATGTTATTGCGTATTTACTTGTGTAACTGGTTAATTGCATCTATGCACGAGAATTAGTTGATGTTAGATAAATAGATCTGAATGAAGTACACTTCAGTAATGTGCATGAAATATATGGAAGTATTTTGTGGCAATTTGCAAAAGGATTAGATCTGTTACCTGTGGCTATGCAAATCTGTTATTATCTGCTGTTAGTCTAATTAGATCTACCACATCAAAAGATCCCTCAGGGTGCAGAAACCTGCTTTCAGCACCCCCACATACTTCTTCGGGTGAGACTTTGGCCTGCGCAAGAAGATCACTTCTGAAAGGGTCGGTAGTTGGAGGGTTTTGTTGGTTCTGTGATAACTCCGAAACTGGGTTAGGACCCCTCAAGCCAACAAATGGTTTTGTTGCCAGGACTGGGATCATTTTGAGGGAGAATTGATGTATTGGCACCCGACAAAGAACGAACTACAAGATTGGCTCAATAAGAAGATACGTGAATTTGCGATCCAAGAAAACAAAAGCTCTAAATTATTTGCTGAAGATTGGGCACAAAGGTATATCTACACAGAGGTCCATGAAATTTTCTTTGCTTCCCTTGCAACCGAGTTGCACAAGTGGTTTTCTCGGCTTTCTGAATTCCAAACCTGTGGATAGGAAGACGCGATCAATCATTGGACCCCGAATTTGGTACAATTATAGAAAACTAGCAACAAGATCACCTGCGCGGTAGATCATTGGATCGGTAGTCTTCTGGGAGGATTTGTGACTAAATTCGATATTGATCAATTTGTATCGTATTCTAAATCTGAATGAATGTTTTTCAAGGGCCTTAGAGGTAAGTTCCTACGCTCTCTGAAGCTCTAGATTAAAATTCTATTGTGTGAACAGGGTACTCTGTGCAGTCATATTGAGTGAATGTCCTGCAAAGGCCCAACTACATGCAGTGGAAGGACTTACATAGTAGATCTAGAAGAAGGATTTTCTATAGCCCTCTCAAAGGTAAATCTGACAGTGACGAGCAATTAAAAATCAGTAGCTCTGGTGAATCTGCACACTATAAAGAAAAATAATTCCAAGATCAGGTTGATCTTAAGTCGTTGGCCATAGTTTAGATCCCATCCACTCCACTCCCAAACTCATCTCACTCAAACAAGCCATCCACTCCACCTCCACCTCCACCACTAGACGCTGAGATGGTCGCCTCCATGAAGTTACCCACTTTTTTGTGGTATCAGGAACGAAGACACAAACCAATTCTGGTTTTTTATTGATGCTATATGGACAGTGCAGTAGGTTAATAATGAGGATGCCAATTTAAAGCACAACTAGCCATCGGTTTTCAAGATTGCGTGTTGGATTGGTACATAAGGTATGTGGCGACAAACCCTAATGCAATTATTGATAATCTGAAGGCCACATTAAAGGAACAATTCAAGAATCCAAAATTGTTTGCTCAATGTGTAACTAATTTGAAGAAGATTTGCCAAGAATTGAACGAATTCACATGAGACGTTGATCAACGGCTGAAGCGCACAATCATAGATGGAGGATTAACTATCGATGACATGCAACACAAGGAGTGGTTCATTTCCACGCTGTTGCCACATTTGCGCCAGCCCCTAAGTCAACAGAAGATTTCCACACAGGGCAAAGCTGTAGAGATTGCAATGAAGCTAGAATCTTCACTGGTACTAGCTGCACAGATCGGGACCCAACAGATTCAAAGCTAGTTGGAGGAAATGCAGTTAAAAGTACAGAGTCTATGCAAGTATAAGGGAAAGGAGGCACGCACATAAGTATGTTTTATACGCTTCAAATTTTCCAAGCATCACAAGGATTAGTGCCCCATATTCAATGAATATCTGATAGCTAGAGGACCAAGCCCACTGAAAAGAATTGTAGGACCAAGTGGAACTCCCATGTTATGGTGCACGATCTGTCAAGAAATATGCATGCATACGACAAACTTCTGCCCAAGGATTGGTAAATATATCCCTCAGTTTAAGCAACCTTTCTGCAAATTTTTCTCATCGGTGGGACATGATGAGCAACACTGTTGCAGCTTCAATCTGGTGATTGACCAAGCTGACCTATATAGGATGCATGCTGAACCAACCTCACCAACATCCTCATCTGGGTACGATGTATTCCAAAGTAGAGGACGAGGAAGAGAAGGAGGAGCTAGTCGAGGAAGGGGGTAGCTCATCTTCTATAATTGTGGAGATGTGGGTCACTATGCGCGTGACTTTCCAAACCCAACACAATAGTCTTGGAGGTATTGTAGACAATTTGATCATGTTATTGAATATTTCCCTGTCTTGATTGCAAAAATGTAAGAAAAGAAACAACAGACTTCCACTCAAAATATTCATATGGTAAGGCTGAACTGCGTGAAGAAGAACCAAGTGTGTATATCGTCACTAGGAGTGGTGCAGCCACTGGTGAAGACAAGGGGCCAAAGCCTGATATTGATCTTTGGATCCGAAAAGCACCTGTAAAGAAGGAATGATTCAACTTACCGAGAGAAAAGGAAAAATTTGTAGAAGCGAATAAGGATTTCACAGAGGTGGGCGCCTCCACGTCTAAAGCATCAAGCAAGCCTATGGACGTGGTCGAAGGAAATTGTTTGGGCTTCAAAATTTCATACAAATATCACTCATTACCATACATTTTTCACCTATGCTTCCATTATATCACTCATTATTCACCACCATGTCACTTCATTTTCCCTATTGTTCACCATTAATGGGTCTCATTTATATCTTCCAAATATTATTTATTTTTAAGCATTTTTAAGAGAAATATATGATTAAATATTATAAAATAATATATTTTACTTCATATATGGAAAGTGGATTGTTTTTGTGACATGTGTAGGTGCCAAGGAAGCTTCCAAGACACCTTTATGTGGCCTTGAATGATCAAATTCGAATTTGATAAGATAAACCTCATGGAGAAGATCAAGGACAAAAGGGAGTTCTGTGTCTAGATGGTTGAGAGATGTATGGAACTAAAGAGAGATTAGTGGATCATCATTATGAGTTTGTTACTCATCTCATTGTATAAATAGGAGTACAATCTCCTCCATTTGTAAGTTTTTGTAATCTTAGAATTTTGGAGTATGTAATCTTAGAAGCTTAGAGTTGTAATATTAGAGTTGGTTTGTAATGGATATTTTGAAATAAAGAATCATACTTTGATTTTGCCTGTACATCTGAGTCTCCTTTGAAGAGGTGTGCTTGTGGAGTTATGGAGGGCCCCCATGGCCTCACTTGCATGCTTATTTTAGGTATAATTTAATTTATTTTTTAATTTCATTTTAGCTTTCAAGTTTTTGTTAAATGTTCTAATATTGGAAGAGTCTTATTTGAAAGTGTTCTAGTAATAGAACCGTAAGATCTCGGACAATTATTAGATTTAGGTTTGTTTCATTTCAGCTTCTAAGTTTTTGTTAGATGTTCTAATATTGGAGGAGATCCTAAAATTTATGTGTTCTTGTAAGAGAACCTTAGGATCTTGACAAATGTTAGATTTATGTTTGTTTAATTGTTGGAAGAGATTTTGACGAATGTGTTCTTATAAGGGAACTTTAAGATCTTAGAAAAATTGGGAATATTAGTTTTTGGAAGAGATCTTGATGAATGTGTTCTTGTAAGAGAACCAAATATCTCGGACAGATTAGAAATCTTTCTAGATCTATATATTTTAGACGAGTACTTCTAATTTTACCTTCCCGGGTTGACATTAAATGAACTATGCTTGAAATCATCAATTGGAACCAAACATTTTAGCGTCGTTGCTGGGGAAGTGCAACTAGAAGGATTTAGTAATTATTTTATGCATTTGTTTTTATGGACTAATTTGTGGAACTTAGTGACAATAGGTTCGTAAAGGAGTTCAAAGTTTGGAGCATTTTTTCTATTTTCGCACATTGTTAATTTAAATTCAGTGTTTTTTTTTAAACCCCCCATTTCTCACTAATCCATCTATGGATGAGGAAGTTGAAGATGATAAACAGGTACTTCTTGGAGAGCAAGAACAATAATGAAGACTTGTTTCAAAAGAACCTTGCGCCAACTCCAATAATAAGATAGGTTACTCACATCCTTGCAAACAATCAGGTAAAAATTTGAAATCTTGATGTGAGCATTTTTGAATTTTTAATCGATAGATGGCTTCACTGGAAGCATTATTTTACTTAGAAAATAGAACATCTTTCAAGTTAATGTAGAATAGATTAAAACTAAAAAAATAAAACGAGATCTCGTAGAATTTCTTCATAGAATTTTCTCGTAGAATTTCCTTGTATAATTTTCTTTTAGTCTTATTTTAAATCATCATGAATAAATGAATAAATTCGAATTTCTATGTCTTATTTCTGTATCACGGGTGAGCTAGAAGCTTGATTAATGGAAATCTTTGTCTTCCAAGAGTCTAAATGCCCCTGCGACATTGCAGAAAGAGTGTAGATAATGCGAGGTTTGATCACATATTTTAATTTTGTCTATCCATCCACGCTAACTAGCATAAACAAAAATAAATCAAGAGATTAGTATGCTCTCTTCTTGCGCTACGTGCGATCAGGAAGATCATAAAATCTATCGATTTATTTCAAACAAAAATACTCTCGCTGAAAAATTGATTTGTGCATGATTATAAGAAATTGCAAGCATGTGACTATATTAAGCTATCAACTTGAATTACAGGAACCAATTTTTCGGTTTTCATGGATATTTTCTTACATACTGGCAGATTGACAATACATGGAACTTCTGGATGCTATATGGAAGGTCGATCCTTTGTAAACTTGTTATTCCAATAAAGATCTAAATTCTTTCAGCATAGGAATGTCTAAAATTCCAAAACTTGAACTTTGAAATTTTGCAGAAGTTTTGCTTGAACAAGCATCATCAGGGTCTTAAGATCATAAGTTTTGAACATTGGGTTCATTGCATATTTTTCTACAATAATCTATCAAAACATGAACACTGGTGCATTGGCTTGAAGTGTGTTCAATTTTGGAACATGCACATTTGAAATTAAAGCTCCTTCTTAATGAGTGATTTGATTCATAACTTCAATTCAATCTACTTGATAAGTTGTATTAATGATTGGATAGTTTAGTGATTGAATGAAAATATTCAATTATTTGAAAAGGAAGGAAATGCAAAGGCACTAGAATAGGACAGAAAACTGGAAATTGAAATTAAAAACTAGTCTGGCTCAAAAAGAGGAAACATTGCTTTTCCATTGTCTCTCTGCAGTCAAGCCTTGAACCTTAGACTAATGCAAAATGAAGGATAACTTGAAATGTGATTACAAACCTACAATGGGCACGGCATGTGATGCGAATAAGAAAATTGACAACTTAAATGCAAAGGAAAACAAGTAATAATCTTGTCAGTTTCAAGATCAAGGGATAAATAAAGGGATTCCCAGCTAGAAGCACTGCTACTGAGACATCTATAGACGATTGAAACATTTTACTACCAACATTTAAGAAACACTTGGCTCTTTATTTTATTGAATTATAATGCTTTTAAAAGCTACAAGCATAGAAAAAAAGGGCCATTAAAACCATTGCAAACTGTACAAATTCTTATTGACCATGAATACTGATAAAACTACCTGATGCCACTGTTTCTATTGAACAATATGATGCAAGAGCATCTTTGGCTTAATAACAATCCACGTCGACCGATATCAGTTAGACACTGTCGATATTACAGTGCTTCAACGCTACAGATCTTGCACTGATTCCGTGGACTTCATGGTAAATCGATGAGCAATACATTGAGCAAGTGCTTCATATGAATACTCACAAACTATATGCAGTCATTAGGCAAAAGAGAAATGCAACCTCTGCAAAACATCAGTTTTTAAAAGAAGTTTTTGATCGAACCAAGGAAAATTTAAAAAAACAAAGTCATGGGTTTTTTCCGAAACGGAATGAATTACATAACCCAGAAATCGTTTCCTTGGATTTTTAACGGTTTGAGGGGGAAATTTGCGGTTCTTTGAGACCCTGTTTTGGTGACAACGTGAAGAAAAAACGGTTTTTGAAAAATTAATGCACAGAAAATCTCTTATACAGAAATTGAGAATCGAGAGTACAATTGGTGACAATGCTGGAAGACTATCAATAGTAAATGGAACGTGAAGTCCAAATTATATTTCCCGTACTTTTCTTCATTCATGCTTATCCAGTTCAGATTATATTTCCTGTAGTTTTCTTCATTCATGCTTATCCAGTTCAGACTATATTTCCCATGATTATATTTGACGGCCCAATGGTAGATATTTTTGTGGAATTTTTCTGCACATATTTTCAGCTGACTTAGAACCATCTTTCCACCAATTATAGCTTGAGAGAAACGAAGTGGATTTATTGCTGTGAGTATAAGATACAGCTAAATTCAAATAGTGGTTTTAAATTCGATGGGAATGTGAAATGGAAAGGCAGGATAGACCTCAGTCTCATGCACTCCTCGTCCCTGAAACTTTCGACCTCCTTGACTGCTAGGACTGTGACAAAATTTGAATTCGTATTATGGGTTTCTTGCAGATCGGACCTGAATTTTTATCTTATTTTGATAACAGAATTGGATCATTCTATGAGCACATTTTGAGCTAAATTGAAGCAAATATTGGACCAAGTTAGGAGCAGACTTAAAACAATCCTTCTATCAGATTTTCAGGTTCTGGTAACTTCCTGTAATGACTTTATGTTCTGACATGTGGCGTGACAGGTGCGCCAAAATGAAGGTTGAGGACTTAATCTGGAATGTACAAGGATGGCGAAAAATCTATTTACCTTCAGATTCGAAGTCCATAAGTGGTTGGTCAACGCTGGTCAAATCCATCCATTTCAGCAGAAAATCTTGAATAATTAATGAACAAACATTTGGAGCTTTGAAACTTCTCTCTTGTGGACAAACTTGGCATTCTCTGAGTAGTTTTTGAGAATTTTTTTAAAGCAAATGTTTTGGAGCAACTTGAAGATCTTTTGCGCAGACCTTTATTGGAACAACCTTTAGGAGACTTATTGAAGCAGATTTGAGAGGACTTTGTAGATGTATTGCAGAAGTGTTTGAAATCTTTTTGATGATGATTTGAAGCAATTTTGAAGTAGTATTATTTATGCCTTTTATTTCTCATACCAAGAAGTTTTACACTACCTTAAACTTAGCAGCGCTGCTACCTAGAGTCTGGAAGCTTAATACATTGACTATTTTGGTGATGGGATTGTAAGAAAATTTTCACATTGTTCTATACTGCATCAAAGATCAAGTTTGAGGATTCTCAGCAAAAGCCTCGGATGTACTACTTGTTTGGCAAATATCATCTTATATATGTATGGTTTGCACAGAAAATGACAACATGACAAAACTTTCAACAAGGAGTAACAATTAGTTTTCTTCTTGAATTTTTTATTTTTATTTTTATTTGACGCATATGTATTAACATATTGCAATTTTTAAATGATGCAGATTTTGGCAAATACAAGATCGATGACAACATGTGAAATTCGATATTATAGACGCAAATCATGAAACAATTTCGACTATGGTCGGGATTTGCATAATTAAAAAAAATTGAATTTTATTTACAAAAGTTACATAAGAAGGGAATTAATTACATTGATTTCATATTTTAAAATGGATTTGTAAAAAAATCATAGAATTGGGCTAACTTATACATTTGATTTTATTTAAATCTATTTCATTGGTGTTTAATTTTTGCATAAACAAACCAAGTAGAAATTGATCACTTTTGCTTGGATATATTTATGTTTTGTGAATGCCAAGTTTTTTCAGGTTTGCGTTAATCAAATGATCATTCAAGGAGTCCAATTTGTCGACAGTTGGACTTCCAACAGATCAATTTTATGATAATTCATGTAAATAAGTCCATATTCATTACAACTAGTCTTTTCTTCCCTTTGTAAAATTGTAAATCCCAATGAGTCCACAATGCAAGCCAAAATCCCTTTTTCCCAGCAAGTTTCAATCATGCAGTCAAATCTACTTCTTTGCATGCATTTCCTTTCATCCATTCCTAACTCATCAATAAAAGCCAAGAATTTTACTTACAAACTTTTTTCCATTTTCCATTTCGATTTCCTTTTTCCTACCATTTTCATCTTCTGCCAATAAAACCCTGCTTCTACATATCGTTGAGTCAAAGTCCTAGAGTCTAATTATCTTTGTAAAAACACCTAGAGGCTTGCATGCCTTAATGACAAGTACTCTTGCCAATGAACAATGGGAGTACATTAATATCCCTTGTTCGTTGGACCTTGTAGGTGACTCGACCACAACAAACTTATTCGTACCTACAAAGATGTGTTAGGCATCTTGACTCCCATTGGAATCAATGGTGGGAGCTCTTGTGTTGGCTAGTGGCATTCATTAATGGCCACTAAGCCAACAAATTCTTGCTATGTTCGACACCAGCACATTTAATCACATAGTAAGATTTGTGCCATCGACCGTTGAAGACTTGAAGACCCATATTTTGTAGCAGATGAAGCAGATTTCCTTTCATTATTTTTCAGTTTGTCATGACTTGAGGACAAGTCAATAAATAAGGTTGGGGGGGAAAATGTAACTTCTATATTTTTTATACCTTCCAAGCCTTATACATTTTCAGCCATATTCAGCAGACTCATCAGATTCATCAGAATGTCCAGCAGAAGATCCAGCAGCAGATACGACAATACAGATCCATCTTTCATCCACAACTTGCAGAAGAAGCTTCAGATTAGAATTGTAGCAGATGAACATGCATGATTCATCCACTTCTGTAGGTAAGTAAGGTATGATGTTTTCTAACCTTTAATCTTGAAATTCTTTTTAGATGCTAAAATGATGATATTTGGAAAATATTCCACTATTTCACCATTCCCTTTCTCATTAAAAATTTCCAAAAACCATCAGTTGGGGAGGGGGCAATTTCACACTTCATTTTTTCTCTCATTCATATTACATCTTAACCCACATAGTCTTCCCACAATAAAAACTACTACAAAATGATGAGCATATTAAATGACTTCTTAAAAATGATGAGCATATTAAATGACTTCTTAAAATGATTGATCTCAACAAAGTAAATAATGATTGTAACACAAGAACCAATCATTCAAAGATGTAAATGCTTTGCAAAAATAAAAGTTATCAAAAGATGTGCAAAGTTAAAAGGAAGTCCATGATTGAAAGATGGTTGTTACACAAGAACCAAACATCTTGTAAAAGGAAGCTCATCTAAGAATCAAATCAAATAAGTCATTGTAGTAGCTTGCATGAGGACATGCAAGAGCTTCAGTTGGGGAGTATGTTTGGGCTTCAAAATGTCATACAAATATCACTCATTACCATACATTTTTCACCTATGCTTCCATTATATCACTCATTATTCACCACCATGTCACTTCATTTTCCCTATTGTTCCCCATTAATGGGTCTCATTTATATCTTCCAAATATTATTTATTTTAAGGCATTTTTAAGAGAAATTCTTGATCAAATATTAGAAAATAATATATTTTACTTCATATATGGAAAGTGGATTGTTTTTGTGACATGTGTAGGTGCCAAGGAAGCTTCTAAGACACCTTTATGTGGCCTTGAATGATCAAATTCGAATTTGATAAGATAAACCTCATGGAGAAGATCAAGGACAAAAGGGAGTTATGTGTCTAGATGGTTGAGAGATGTATGGAACTAAAGAGAGATTAGTGGATCATCATTATGAGTTTGTTCCTCATCCCATTGTATAAATAGGAGTACAATCTCCTCCATTTGTAAGTTTTTGTAATCTTAGAATTTTGGAGTATGTAATCTTAGAAGCTTAGAGTTGTAATCTTAGAGTTGGTTTGTAATGGATATTTTGAAATAAAGAATCATACTTTGATTTTGCCTGTACATCTGAGTCCTTTGAAGAGGTGTGCTTGTGGAGTTATGGAGGGCCCCCATGGCCTCACTTGCATACTTATTTTAGGTATAATTTAATTTATGTTTTTATTTCATTTTAGCTTTCAAGTTTTTGTTAAATGTTCTAATATTGGAAGAGTCATATTTGAAAGTTTTCTAGTAATAGAACCATAAGATCTCAGACAATTATTAGATTTAGGTTTGTTTCATTTCAGCTTCTAAGTTTTTGTTAGATGTTCTAATATTGGATGAGATCCTAAAATTCATGTGTTCTTGTAAGAGAACCTTAGGATCTTGAAAAATGTTAGATTTATGTTTGTTTAATTGTTAGAAGAGATCTTGACGAATGTGTTCTTGTAAGGGAACTTTAAGATCTCGAACAAATTAGGAATCTTAGTTGTTGGAAGAGATCTTGATGAATGTGTTATTGTAAGAGAACCAGAAGATCTCGGACAAATTAGAAATCTTTCTATATCTATATATTTTAGATAATTACTTCTAAGTTTACCTATCCGAGTTGACATTAAATGAACTCTGATTGACGTCATCAATTGGAACCAAACATAAATGAAGAGATAAAGCCCTTCCTACAAGCTTGTATCAAATTGTTGTGCAATAATATGGCAGTCGAGAACCTCCAAGTGTTAATACAAAACTACGCAGAGAAAGAACAACCTCAAATGGAGCAGAAGGTTGTTAATAAGATTTATAAGAATACAAGAAGAACTAGATGGAAAATGTGTTTGACTACTCATATTGGTGCATATGAGATGGATCAATTCATTCTGGATTTGGGATCTAATGTGAATGTTTTACCAAAGCAGACTTGGAAATGAATGGGAGAACCTAAGTTGGAATGGTCCACTATCTAGAAATGCATGGAAAATCAGAAAAATATTATCCCATTAGGAAGGCTCTCGCAAGTAGTAATAGATTCGAAGGAGTAAGGGTACTCATAGACTTTGAAGTTATACAAATTTTTGATGATTCTAACCCCTATCCTACGTTGTTGGGTTTATATTGGGATATCGATATTGGTGGCATAATCAATCTTAAGCGTAGAAGTATGGTATTTGAGAATAATGGAACTAGCGTTGTGGCCCCCCTAGATCCTGCAAAAGGTGAAAGATATACAAAGCTAGTGTGCGCAGATGATGATGTCGATCATATCTATAAGTTGATTGCACGGGATGAATATTGGATCAACTTGATAGCAGATGGAAGACTCAACTAGGAGAAGGATAACTCCTTCTTTTTAGATTCAGATGAGGAACTGGAGAACTAGTAGAAACGACTACATGAAGTATCTGCGTTGTGCTGCAATTGGGTGACAAAATCTCTTCGATGGATATCCTAAGAGGTACAAGATTTGCCTTATTATGATGGTCTGACTAATGTTAACCTATTTTTAGAAGAGCTTGAAAATTTGTTCCAGAAGCATAGAGGTTCCATGCACTTGATATAGCATTGCGCTCAACCCCAACATGCTGGTGGGAGACGCACAAGGGAAACTTGGCTAGCTGGGAAGAATGCACCTGCATGATCTGTCTTAGATTTGAGCATCCAAATACGAGAATGGGAGAGACCTATTCCAAAGAAGGTGATCCATGCAAACAATCGACTCGATGGACTAAAGCTTAGGGCACAAAGGTGAGGCCAGAATGGGTGCACATATTCATCCAAACTTTGGGGAAGGTGCCTATTGTATCTTAAGAGAAAATTCCTTGGCTGTGGAAAGGAATCAGTTCTTAATAAATCTTTTAGAAATGTGTCACAAAAGTAATTATATAAGGTGGTCTTCGTTCAATCCCTTTGGAAACTAATTCTTTAAAACCCTTAATAATCTGGTATAATGAAAGACTCTACAATGCCATTAACTTCTGATATCTGAATGGAAAATAAGAACTATAGAAGAAACTCAAAATGATATGTTGTAACATAGAATCTATCGCCTTAAATTTCAAAATGAATTTATGGAGAGAGAGGAAACTCAAAATAATATGTTGTAGTCACAAAATCTTTTACTTTATAGTTCCAAAGATAATTTTTGAAGGGAGAGGAGTTGGAGTGAAGGAGAAAAAATTAAGGTTATTTAACTCTTACTCACAGATGTAATTAAGAAACCGGAAACTAAAGTTACTTCTCTTCATTCTAGGAAGAAGGAACACAAAATGGCATAGGAAAAATGAGTCACCATCAATAGTTGCAGGAAACTTGATTCTTCTTTCATTAATTCCTCAGAAAGGTAAGTTTCAAAGTTTTAGTCTTCCAGAGGTCCAAAACTCGGAACCCTACTTATTTCTTTATATCTTGCTTAAATACATTAAAAACATTTCGTAACTGCTAGAACTTCTTGAAACTACTTCGGCTACCTAAATGGTTAAAACTACATATTACATTGCAATTGAGGACATCCCTATAGCTTCGATATTAACGAACAAAGAGAACAAATTAAAAATTGAAATATCATTCTTTTTGTTGAATCTGATTAGTTGTTGATGTGTCTCCCTGAAGTGTTGATGTGTCTCCCTGACAAATCGAACATCTTCACCTTGCATTTCTTCCAGAGAACAATATTTGTCTTTTCTGCTTGTTATCATGTCTTTTTTTATTTCTGATGTGGTATTCAAATGGTTCTACAATAATGCATCTTTTCCTGACTTGACCTTGCTGTTGCATTTCCAAAAATTCCACCATATGCTCCTTTTGCCCGACTCTGCCTCTTTTGCTCGTGCCCGCGGCATTCTATCTTCTCTTCTCCTTTGCTCTAAGTTGAGTCACTTACCCGAGTCCACCACCGTTGTGTTTAGGCTTCCGTTTATTACAAGATGCAATGCATACAACACTTTTTTACACGTGGTTGGGTGTTTTCTTACCTGAGTCTACCCTGCGTTCAGAATTTCCCTTGTAATTGTCATAATACTAGACTTTAAAATATATTCCATTACCTTTGAAAATTGTCTCGCATCCACTTCTCTATCACATCTCATCATTCCAACGTTCTACGTTATAATCCAATTTTTCCCTCTGATGCAACTTTTACAAAGGAAAAACCCTTGTACCTAGAATTAAAAAAATTTAGACTTTAGCGATAACTTCCATTGTGTCCACTTCATTATTGCACTTCACACTTCGGTGATTCAACCTTGTTATATTCCTTTTGAGCTTTGTGATTGTGATTTGCAATATGTGGGAGGGTCCCATGACCAGACTTTAAATACTTGAGATTCAAGCTTTGAGCTGCATCGCATCTGACCCTCATCGCATTTCGCATACCAGCATTCATAACATGTTCCTTAGTGCCTTTCCTCCTAAACTTGCGACGTGCAATAACGGTAGGGATGACATGGAAAGTGGAGGTGGGGCTGATCACAAATCACAATTGGTGATATGAAACTTTGTCATACTTCACATTTCAGCCTTTATAACATGTTCCTTAGTGCCTTTCCTATTGAGCTTGCGATGTGTGATGTGCGATGTGGGAGAGGGTCCCACGACCGGACTTTAAATACTTTAGATTCAAGCTTCGAACTATATCGCATTTGGTCTTCGTATCAAATTTCACATATCGGCATTCAGAACATGTTTCAAAGCACCTTTCCTCTTGAACTTGTGACATGTGATGCGCGATAATGATAGGGATGACGTGGAAAGTGGAGGTGGGGTCGATCGCAAATCGCAATCGGCGATATGAAACTTTATCGCACTTCGAATTTCGACCTTTATAACATGTTCCTTATAACCTTTCCTCCTGAGCTTGCAATGTGCGATGCGTGATGTGCAATCAGGCCTTCCACATGCGATTGTGATTAAGCCTCTATACATTGTTCTGCACGTACATTTTCATGACTTGACCCTGACCTGTGTGCAATTTTTTGAGCGCATCAATTGGCCCGACTCCTAAATTGTTTTGCACGTGAATAAGCACAACTCGACCCGCCTTCACATCTCCACACATAATGTTAATACACCAACATATAAATCAAAAATTATTTTTCGGTATACAAAAGAAATTTTACATTTTCTAACATATATGCCTTCTTTTGGTATTTTGAGAAATATTTCAAAAGTAAATGCATATGAGCCACAACATCTGGCTCCACCTGGGGATAGTGATTTTTTCCACGAAAGCACTAAGAATCATAGATTAGTGCCTTATCTATTGGGCATGGAGTCAAATATTGCTTGGTGACATATGAACAATGAGCGATCCGTTATTTACAATGGTGAAATGTTGAATTTTAGTGCTAGAAATAATGCTTCAAATACTGCCCATTCGCAGGCAGCTGCAAAGATTCTCCATTTAAATCTTCCAAGATGAAAGTGTTGTTTGACCCGAATTCAATAATTTTTTATGGGCCATGCCAGAGAGGATCAAATTTACCATGCTTCCCTTTATCTTCTCTTCAACTGTCCCAACTTAGTACTGAATCTCGTGCTTGAAAAAGGATATCCTTTGATTTCCTATCAAATATGGACTTCATTTTTTTCTAATAAGTAACTAAGTTATCTCTAACTTTGTTTCTGCTTTCACTTGACTCAAGCACTTTGTTCATTCTTCTCAACAGAGCATTAGGTTCTTCCTGAGCTTCTTGAAGGAAATCAATCATAGGTTTGGCCAAATGGCTAGGAAACAGTGCCTGAGTCCCATAAAACAATTCAAAGGGTGATTTTCCAATAGACCTCCTTATAGTTACTCGAACGGCCCAAAGGGAAAACTTTAACTTTGAATCCCAGTATTTTTTATTTTCAGTGATTGTCTTTTTCAGAATCCTAACCAATGTCTTGTTTGAAGATGCTGCCAATCCATTTCCTTGTGGATGGTATGATGTGGAATGTGATAAAATTACATTATATGTCTGACAAAAGTTAATGAATCGAGAAGAATTAAATACCTGAGAATGATCAGTTACAATCTTGACTGGACACCCAAATCTGTTGAAGATGTTCTCCTCCAAGAACTTCATCACCACTTGATCATTCACTTTTTTGGTGGGTATATCTTCAACCCACTTTGTGAAGTAATAAGTATCTGTTATAATCCACTTGAACTGTCCACTTGATGGTGGATTGATCTCTCCAATAAAATCCAGTCCCCACTGCCTGAAGGGCTCTTCTCTGAATACAGGGATAAGAGGTAATGGATTTATTCTTTTCTTCTTAGCAAACAACTGACATTTCTGACAACTTCTGACCAATATATATACATCTGCAAACAGGGTGGGCCAATAGAAACCTGACTTGAGGATTTTATGGGCTGTGACCTTCCAACTATAATGTCCTCCACATAGAATTTCATGATATTCCTTGATAACCTCAATGGATTCACCTTCAGTCAAACACAATAGCAGAATACCAGTAGGATCTTTCTAGTACAACTTTGCTTCTACTATGACATATGGTTGAGATTTAATCTTGAGAGCTCTGTATTTGGTTCTATTTAGTGAATATGGACAAGAAAAGAAACACAGGTAATGAACAACATCTTTATACCAATCTGAACACAAAAATTTGTATTGAATACCTTTTTTGGGCTTATTCTAACCTTCTTCATTGTCAGCTCCATCCAATGGTGCCAAGAGGTTAATTCCCAATGCTTGACAATTTGTTTTTGTTAGCAACTTTGCTGAACCCTATCCTTTGATTAACTTGGTGGGTTTAATGTCCAAATCATACTCTTGTATTTTAGCTATCCATTTCCCTCTTTTTCCTTCAACATCACTTTGAACCAACAAGTCCTTGACAGCAGAATTAGGTACATAAGAATATATTTGGGATTGCAACACATAAGTCCTGAAGGCTTTGACTACTTTAAAAAATACATACACTTGTTTCTCCAAAATGTTATATTTGAGCTAATCATATCTAAGAACTTCGCTAGAGAATGCCACTAGTTGCTCCTTATTATCCTCATTTTTCTACAATAACACATCAGCAATAGTAGTGGGGGAAGCAAATGAAAATATTTGAAATAGGTTTTGATAATCAGGACTTATTAAAATAGGAGATTCCTGAAGTGCTTCTTTTATTCTGGAAAATGCTTCTCTCGCTTCTTTATCCTACCTCACTTCTGCATTTTTCTTCAACATGTCAGTTATATTTCTCACAATATCATCATAATTTGGTACAAATCTTCCCAGAAAGTTTATTTTTCGGAAAAATCTTGGAATATCTTTCTTGCTTTTGGGTAAAGGAATTGTTTTAATTTCTTCCACCCTTGCTGGATCAATATTCACTGATTGTTTTGAAACAATGTGACCCAATAATTTACCTTCTTCTAAGGAAAACAAATATTTTTTAGGATTTAGTGAAAGATTGAACTTCCTGCATTTTTCAAAGGCTTGTTGCAGATGTTCTAGGTGTTCATCATCTAATCCTAAAAAAATAGTAACATCATCCATGTATATAACCACACACTTGTCACCAAAAAATGTTATGTCCATGGCCCTCTGAAAGGTTGCACATGCATTCATGAGACTGAATGGCATCCTTGCATACATTAAGGTGCCCCATGGGGTTGTAAAAGGTGTCTTCTTCTAATCTTCCTTATCAACTTCAACTTGATTATACCCAGAGAATCCATCAACCATAGACATCTTGTAAGCCCTTGTCACCTTTTGTAAGACATAATCCATTTTAGGAAAAGGATAATTATCCTTTAGAGATGCTCTATTCAGATTCCTGAAGTCCATACACAATCTTATCTCTCCATTTTTCTTCCTCACAGGGACCAGATTAGAAACCCAATCAAAATGTCTGAGAGGAACTATGATTTTTTCTTATAGCAATTTCTTCACTTCCTTTTCAATTGGAGCTAACAGTAATGGATTAATTTTCCCGAGCTTCTATCTATGTGGTTTAATCCCTTATTTAAAAGGAATCTTATGCTATATAATGCTTTTATCATATGTCTTTAGGTCTTCATATTACCAAGAAAACATGTCCAGATACTTCTTAGAAAGATCAATGTATCTTTATTTGTAGTTTTTGGGAACACTTTTGAACAATTTCACCATTTTGGGTTCCTGCTGAGTTTCTAAATTACACTCTTCCATCTCTTCTTCTTGATGTGTTTTCTTCGAATCAACAACAACATCATTAGAATCAAATAATCTTTCAAGAGGAACTAAACCTTTAGGGAGCACATTACCTTTCAATTGGATAATCTTCTGATTTCCTATTGACTTTTTAAGGTGTCTCATTTCTGCCTTCTGCTCTATTTATTCTTCTTCTTGATCTATTTCAGCATCTTCAAAACTCCCAATCATTGTCAAAAATTGATTTATCTGCTCATCATCTTAAAACACCTACTAATGCTTCTCATTGTCAGGAATAGAGGGTCTATGTCTTATTTCAATCTCATACCTCAATCTTGGATTCATTGGGGGCTTGAAGGTACTGGCTGCAACTGCTAAAGAGTCAGCCAATCTATTCTCCTCTCTCGGAATAAACTCGATATTGAAGGCTTCAAAATAGTTTTCTATCAAGTCCCAAACTTCATTTCTATATGATCTTAATCTAGGATGCTTGGTCTAACAATGATTTTTAATATGTCTGATTATCAATTCTGAATCACCAAAAATGGAAATGCACTGAATTCCCATCTGCTTAGCGATTTGAAGACTCAAGACCAAGGCCTCATACTCAACCACATTATTCATTGAATCAAATTATAGCTTAAAGGAAAATGGCACGAGGTTACCTTCTGGTGATATCAGCATGAATCCAACTCTTGTGCCATCCTTGGAGTAGGCACCATCAAAGTAACACTTCCAAATCTTCTTTTAATGCAGCTCATTATTTAAAACTATTGAAGAGAGCTGCTTCCCTGTTTCTTCAGCAAATTCTTCATCTTCATGCAACATGAAACATGAAAGATCTTCTATTTCTTGAATATAAATAGGGTAATTTCCTGCATATTTCTTGGTAGTGGTCTTCACAAACCTTGTTTCCATGTACAATCTCCTTCCTTTCCCATTGAAAACATGAATGATAGCATAAGTGAAATCCAATTTTAGAACACCTCCCAAATTTTCTCCCCAAGATCTTGACAGGAGCATTCCAAACCTGGCTGGAATGTCAGTGACCACTACATCCATGACTATACTCTTTGTTGGAATTTGTGCTAAAGAAACTGCTACATCTTTAATTAACCCAACACATTTCACCCTTTTGGAATCAAATGAATACAGATCCCTGTAAGGTTTGGTAATCTGCAATTTTAGTTCCTTCATAATAGACAATGGCATGAGATTATGGGATGCTCATGAGTCTAGCATACAATTATGGAGAGTAAAATCATGAAGCAAAAAATAAATATAGAATGGTGGAACAGAAGGATCTGCTTCTTCTACATGAAGACCAAAGGTGACCACTGGCTTCTCTTCTTGTAAGTTCACAATGTCTCTTATATCTTCAATCTGTGTGAGATTAATAAATTTTGAAATTTCATTTTTGTAGACTGGTATTTTGGCTAATTTTAGAAGAGGTACCTGAATTTTTACCTTCTCCAACTCTTTTTTCAAACTGAAAGCATGGGTTTGTTTAAAATTCTTTTTCAGGTTCTTCTTCACTCTTTCTAGAATTTGCCGCTTGTTCAGGTACAGAAACAACTCTCTCCAAAATATTAGTATCAATTTATTTTCTCTGGGAAGGTTCACCCTGTTGCACATTTGTTCTATTAACTGAATTTACAGGTTTCTCCCCATTACTGACTTGTTTTACAGGGTCCTTTTGTTGTGGAGTCGCCATTGGAGGAGGAATAGAATCTTGTTGTTCACCTTCATTATCCTGCACTCTAGATATCTTTCTAGACCTTAAATCATATTTTTTATGTAACTCAAGTTGCATGAAACCTGTGAATTTCCTACAGTATTCATCCATTTCATATTGATCAAAAGATACTTCATCTTCATCATATTCTCCCTCATAATCTTCCTCTTCATCCTCTTCTATTGTGTACATAGTAGATATTTGATCTTCCGCTTTCTTTTGGTCATCTTCTGTTGACTCTCCTTGTGTTGCTTCTATATACAATGGTGCTTGAACCTAGTCTTGATATTTCCTTTCCCTCTGCAGAATTTGCAGGGGTTGTCTTCTGAATTGAGGGTTAAATCCTCCTTGGTTTTTTTGTACTTGTCTTTGGGATTTTTTACTTTCCAATTCCATATTAACTAGCTTATTTGACAATTTTTTTTATCACCTTTGTCATATCTTCAATACTTTGATCTTGTGATGATTCTTCTTTTTCTTTCCCCTCCTCTGGGACTGGATGTTTCCCTTTCTTCTTGCTAGCTACAATCATATTAGCTTCAATTTCTAAAGCATCTGTCTGTATCTACTCTAGAGTAGGGGATCTCCTTTCTCTAAGCGTGAAACTAAAATCAGCTTCAAAAGCCCCAAAAAAAACCACCTTTACTCCAAAAGGAGGGGGCTTCATTTCTACAGGAAAATTGTTATACAATTTATTGAATCTTTTGATAAAATATGATATATTCTCATCTGGTTTTCTTTTGATTGCATTGAATTTTGTTAGTGAATATCCATGATCCATTTTTTCACCCCCTCTCTGAGTGAATTGATTTTCCAGTTGTTCCCATGTATTAATAGAATTATTTGGCAATCCCTTAAACCACTTTCTATCCTCTCCATCCAGAGACTAGACAAAAAGCCTCATTATAACATCAAGATGTTCTACATTCAAATTTTTAGCAAAATTACAAAACATAGGCAAGTGTTTTTCTACAGTTATTTCATCTGCTCCAGTAAAACGTGGGAGTAATTTAAGATACTCTTGAGGCATTACATTCATTGGTTATGGAAGGTTGATTGGAGCATATATGTTCAAAAAAAGGTTGGCTCTACCATGTTTGCACCTTGATTGACTGTTCCTTGGTTAGATGCAATTGATGAACCTGTTGTGAAAATGAATGAAGGTGGAGGTAAAATTGATATGGGAGTGGGTTAATGGAAAATGGAAAAGGGACAAGAAACTGGAGTTTGTTGAGCTTGAGCAAAATTGAAAGAAACAGACTCAGAGGAGTGTTCTTCCAACTTAGATTCTTGGAAATAAATTGGTGTGAAAGGTGAATCTTTCTCTAAGAAAGGAATTACTTTAGAGATACCTTAAAAAAAAGGATTACTAGAACTACTGACAAGAGAAGACAATGTAGGACTAGGAGTTGAGGGGTTTTTGGGTTTATGAACCCTTTTAGAAACTAGTCTTTCAGGGTCTAAAAAAGCATGGACCTTCTGCTGTGAGGTATCTGACCTCGTGTGAGGCCTTTTGTGAGCCAAAATTCCAAGGATCACAAACACAACCAAATATTTCCTCCTCATTGAACAACCAAAGGAAATAATGTGAAAAACCTAGGGAAAATAAGCTTCATCTCTTCATCCCGGCAACGGCGCTAAAAAATGTTGTATCTTAAGAGACAATTCCTTGGCTATGGAAAGGAATCAGTGCTTAAGACATTTTTTAGAAATGTGTCACAAAAGTAATTATATCAGGTGGTCTTCTTTCAATCCCTTTGGAAACTAATTCTTTAAAACCCTTAATAATATGGTATAATGAAAGACTCTACAATGCCATTAATTGATGATATATGAATGGAAAAGAAGAACTGTAGAAGAAACTCAAAATGATATGCTGTAACACAGAATCTATCACCTTAATTTTTAGAATGAATTTATGGAGAGAGAGGAAACTCAAAATATTATGGTATAGTCACAAAATCTATTACGTTTAAGTTCCAAGGAGAATTTGTGAATGGAGAGGAGTTGGAGTGAAGGAGTGAAAATTAAGGTTATTTAACTCTTACTCACAAATGTAATTAAGAGACTGGAAACTACTTTACTTCACTTCATTCCAAGAAGAAGGAACCCAAAATGGCACGGGAAAAACGAGTCACCATCAAGAGTTGCTAGAAACTTGATGCTTCTTTCATTAATTCCTTAGAAAAAGTACCAAATTTTTAGTCTTCCAGAGGTCCAAAACTCAGAACCCTCCTTCTTTCTTTCTATCTTGCTTAAATACATCAAAAACAGTTCGTACCTGCTAGAATTTCTTGAAACTACTTCGGCTACCTAAACTGTTAAAACTACTTATTACATTGCAATTGAGGACACCCCTATAGCTTCGATATTAACAAACAAAGAAAACAAATTAAAACTTGAAATATCATTATTTTTTCTCAATCTGATTTTTTGCTGATGCGTCTCCCTGAAGTGCTAATGTGTCTCCCTAACAGATCAGACATCGTCGCCTTGCATTTCTTCCAGAGTTCAATATTTGTCTTTTCTGCTTACTGTCATGTCTTTTCTGTTTCTGATGTGGTATTCGAACAATTCTACAATAACGTATCTTTGCCCGACTTGACCTAGTTGTTGCATTTCCAACAATGCCACCATATGCTCTTTTTTTCTGACTCTGCCTCTTTTTCTTGTGCCAGTGACATTTCATCTTCTCTTCTCCTTTACTCTGTGTTAGGTCACTTACCCGAGTCCACCACCGCTGTGTTCAAGCTTCCTTTTATTACAAAGCGCAACACATACAACATTGTTTTGCACATGGTTGGTTGTTTTCTTACCCAAGTCTACCCTGCATTCAAACTTTCCTTTGGAACTGCCATAAGACTGGAATTTAAAAGATATTCCATTACCTTTGAAAATTGGATCGTGTTCGCTTCTCTGTCGCATCTCATCATTCCAAAGTTCTACGTTATAATCTGCTTTTTCCCTCCGATGCAACTTTTACAAAGGGAAAACCCCTGTACCCAGACTTGAAAACCTTTAGACTTTAGCAATAACTTCCATCGTGTCTACTTCTTTATCACACTTCGCACTTTGGCGATTCAACCTTGTTTTAATCCTCTTAAACTTTTTTATTGTGATTTGCGATATGCAGGAGGGTCCCACGTCTAGACTTTAAATACTTGAGATTCGAGCTTCGAGCTGCATCACGTCCAACCCTCATCGCATTTCGCATATCGGCATTCATAACATGTTCCTTAGCGCCTTTCCTCCTAAACTTGCGATGTGCAACGCGCGATAACAATAGGCATGACATTGCAAGTGGAGGTGGGGCTGATCGCAAATCGCAATCAACGATATCAAACTTTGTCACAATTCGCATTTCAGCCTTTATAAAATTTTCCTTAGTGCCTTTCCTCTTGAACTTATGATGTGCTATGTGTGAGAGGGTCCCACTACCAGACTTTAAAAACTTTAGATTCAAGCTTCAAACTATATCGCATCAGATCTTCGTATTGCATTTTGCATATTGGCATTCATAACACGTTCGTTAGCGCCTTTCCCCCTGAACTTACGACGTGCGATGTGTGATAATGGTAGGGATGATGTGGCAAGTGGAGGTGGGGCCAATCACAAATCACAATTAGCGATATGAAACTTTATCGCACTTTGCATTTTAGCCTTTATAACATGTTCCTTAGTGCCTTTCCTCCTGATCTTGCGATGTGTGATGCGCAATGTGTGATAAGGCCTTCCACATGTGATTGCGATTAAGCCTTCGAACACTTTTTTGCACGTATATTTGCACGACACGACCCTTTCCTGTGTGCAATGTTCTGATCGCATCAATCGGCCTGACTCCTGAACTGTTCTGCAATTAAATAAGCACAACTCGAGCCGCCTTCACATCTTCGAACATAATGTTAATACACCAACATATAAATCAAAAATTCCTTTTTGGTAAACAAAAGAAATTTTAAATTTTCTAACATGTATGCCTGTTTTTTGGTATTTTGAGAAATATTTCAAAAGTAAATGAAAATGAGCCACAACAGTGCCTACGGACCAGTACCTTGAAATTGAGTTGCGACAAGGAACCAATGAATGGACTGCGGTGATAGAAATATTTATCCTAACCTTTATTTTTGAAAGTGGGTTCAAATGCCTAGATGAGGCACTACAAGATATTTAGGGAATCATCTTTGATACCAAAAAACCGATGGTGGAGCGCACCCTACCAGCATGGGATGCACAAATTAAGGACATCGTTAACTGCCGAAATTTTTTAGTTGAAGATAATGTGGAAGACCCAAGGAACTTTACGATCCCTAAATATGAAGGACAACGCGTAGTTGTTGGGCCTACGATTGAGTCACTAGATGTAACTAAGCCTTTGAAGATTCTACAAGTCAATATTAGCTTAGAAGAACAACCTAAATTAGCAAAGATAGGGGATTACTGGGATGATGATATGGTGGGTGTTGATCTGCCTTTTTTGTCCATATTTGTATGATTTTTATTAGATAATTTTGTGATTGTACCTAGTGTTTTAAACCCTTTTATCTTATTAAGTTGATTATTAGAGGCATTTAGAATTAAATTATAAATTATTTTTATTAATTAATTTTAAGCGTGTTTTGTGTAATAGTTTCATTAACAAATGCCTTCTTGGTGGCAGGTGAATAAGTCTAGTGCAAAACTTCATTTAAGTACAGAATCATGCATGGGGGCAGAAACACATTCATGTACAAATTCGCCCCATGTGAGAAGCAACATCTTGGAATCTATGACAAAGATTTAGAGCCATGTTTTGAACCATTTGCCTCATTTCAAGATGAGATTTCTAGCATCAACAACACCAATAAAAGATAATCAATCGGCCTTCTTGAAATGCGATTGAACACCAACAAATTCAATCATCTTTCCAGGTGTATTACAAAAAAGGTTAGCAACCATACTATGATACTCATAGAATGGATGAAAAGCTTGCTACTCCACCTACTAAGAGCTACTACAACATTTTGTTTTCTTATGTCTCTATTCATTATTGGAGCACCTTCTTCTCTATCATGGTCTACTAGGCTTCATGCAACAGATTTCTTGATTAACAAAGTAATCCCAAGTAAAACTTCAATAAATTTGATGTCAAATGGATGGGAAAAACCTCTAATCATAAAGGACATCTTATTACAAGGCGTAGATGGTGATGTTGTTCTTTACATTCCTAAAATAGAGACACAAGTTCTATTATGGGCTCTTATTTCGGGAAAAGTTGGCTTGGGAGACTGCACAATCTCTCCTCCTATAATAGATTTACAAGAAGAAAAGGTAGTGGTCTTTTATTCTTGGCTTCTTGTTGATCACTCTCCCCTTATGGTGACAATATCCAAGGACCATGCCTAACATCTAGAAGTCAAGGGAAATATTTGCAACTGGCACCAACCTATGTACCATGGCAGTCATATTTTTTTGGGTCACGCACAAGAGTGACCTTTTCACGAACAATTTTGGTTATTAATTCCATGAAAGAAAACCATTGCATTGTACCTATTTGAATGTGAATTCGGGATTTGCAGGAAGCAAAATCATTTGGATTCGATGGCGTTTCCCTTATGTCATGAGCAAGTGGTATTACAGGTGTAAGCAACCCCTTAACGATGCCATGTGAAACTAGGTTGAAATTCCACCAAGGTTCATCAAGTTTGTGTTGTTCCAACTAATGCTAAAGGTGCTCTGTCAAACGGGAGTGTTGTTTGTACTGTTGTTGTTCAGAGTCCAACACTTTCCGTATTTGCTTTCCCATGGTCAAATCGCCAGATGGAAATAAAGGGATAGACAAAATTTCTGAAGTTAAAAGAGCTATCGATTTCAACTTTCACGATATATTTGGATTACTCCAACTTGTTAGAATTTCCAAGGAAGCAATCCAATATTTTTCCAGTGTTGGAAGGGTCAGCAGTTAAAAGGGAATTGTGATAATTGCGGCAAAAAGAATGAATATTTCCAGCTGTGTGATGCCTCATCTAGTTGTGTGATGCCTCTGCTAGCAGTGCGTGAGGATCAAATTCTTCCAGAAACTGGGATTGACCTAATTCAAACTTGAATTGGGAAGAAAATATTCTTTCTCCAATTTTACTCAAATTGTATTAACTAAAAATCCTAAATTTCTATTCTATGTAACCATTGATTCATTTAATTAGAGTTGCACCACTTCTATAAATGGAGAAGATGTGCACTTGTAGGCGAAAGTGTAATAGAGATAGGGATTGCTATGTAAAAAAAACTAGAATCGTTGTTCCTGTGACTTGTGTAAATTGATTTCCAAATGATGTTTTAAATACATATGATCACCTTCAAGTCATGAGAATAAGCGTTTGTGCCATGGTTAACTGTGCATTTTGTCTTTGATGGTTTAAAGCTTTCCTCCATTGTAGTAAGTCGGCTTGCTCCAGGCGTGGGAGAGCCCACCACCTCTGGAGATAAGCTTCATTGAACATTCAGGTAGCTAGATTACATAACTTAAGGATTTCTCTCCTATGTTAAAGATCTCTGATTCATTTTATAACCTGGTTCACATTTTAACAATGATCCATGCTCTTTTTATCTATTTTAATTTTGTTTATTTATATTTACAATTGGAGAATCCACGATATAGGAATACAATGATTTCTAATTTTGATCGGAATTAGAATAGATTGTAATGCTTTGAATTTGAATATGTTAACACTGCCCATTTATAATATTAATTCAAGGTCTGCATTACTTATTTTCTTTTGAACATTTGCAAGATTTAATGCTCATTTGATTTGTTTATGCATCCCAGGCTTTCACTTAGTAATTAGATCTCTTTTTAATTAGAATCTTTCTTGTTTTCATCGTGTAACCAATTTCTTTATAAGAGTAAGTCTGAGTGTGAATTTGATTATGCAGGTAGAGATATCAAGTCTAATGCAGAGTAATTTAGCTTTCATTATGAGTTACATGATTTCGAAGAGTGAGCATGATTTTGAATAATTCATTTCATCTAGATTAAAGTCTTTGAATTGAAGGTTTCTCATAGATCATTTGCAATGAGAATTTTAATAGGATATTTTAGGTGTTATTTTACATGAAGTGAAGTGGTTTTATTCCAAAAATAGTTAGAACTTTCCTTTGTTATTTTGAATCTTGAATCTCTTATCAAGAGTAGTTCTAGTTAGTTTAAGGTGTGAAGTCATCATTAGAATAATGTGTGTCCTTTTGGTTATCTCAAGTTTAGTTTCAAGTTAGTGAGAAGAGAAAATACAATAGGGTTTTCAAGGTATCATAGAAGTAGAATTTTGAGGTTATCGATCTACAGTGTGAGAATGTTACATGATTGAGGATTGCTTTGTATTTCATTATAGTTTAATTGCAGTATGGAGTTTGTAGTGAATGCTAGACATAGTTTAAAGTACAAATCCTTCTTAAGTACAAAACTGATTAACTAAATATGAATCTTAAATTACTTTTAGAAATTGAATGTGATTATTAATTTTTCCTCGTCAACCAGTGAGATTTATTTCTATTTCAGAAGATTGAATTTAACTATCAGGATTGCAGGAAGCTTGAATATGATGGCTTGATAAAATTGGTTAAGTAGGTCCCCTCTTCAAGATTGTTTAAGAGGGGACCTACTTAACAAATGTGTGTTTCATTCCAGTACTTATTTTATCATTACAAAGGAATATTTATACTGTGACCATTAACCTGCGCCAAGACATAGTGCAAATCACATTTACAACTCCCGAATTGACAATTAATATTAAGAGGTTTAATCTGACAATTAAAACTGTCAATAGTGGGTAAGTTCATCGAGCTACTGAGATTTATTCCCTACGAAATTTCCTAAGCTGAAGGGGATAGTAGGAGATCTCGAGGTAATGAAGATCACCTTGAAACTGGATGTGAAACCTCTAAAGCAACGCCCGTATAGGTTGAATGCCAAATATAAATAGGAAGTCAAAGAGGAATTGGAGAAAAAAGTTGTAGTAGGGGTCATAGAACCAGTGGAAGAATCAGATTGGGTGAGCCCTATGGTGGTGCAGGACAAGAAAAGCAAGGGAGAAATAAGGATTTGCATGGATCTACGCAAATTGAATGATGCTTGCGTACATGACCCATTCCCGACCCGATTCTTTGATGAAATCTTGGAAAATGTAGGAGGACGGGAGGCCTACTAATTCATGGATGGTTTCTCAGGATACCACCAGATAAGAATCGCGACGGAATATAGAAGCAAGATGACCTTTGCAACAGAATGGGAATCCTTCTGGTACACAGTCATGTCGTTCGGTCTGAAGAATGAGCTAGCTATATTCTGGCGTGTGGGAGTAGCTATGTTAAAACAATACATCCATAAATTCTTAGAAGTATACTTTGATTATTGGACTATATTTGGGTTATTGAAGAACCATGAGTCGAGTCTGCACTTGATGTTGGATACTCGCCGAAAATATCAAATTTCACTCAATCTGAAAAAGTGTATATTTTGCATCCCATTCTGAATCTTGCTAGGTCATATCTTTTTCCAACAAGGTTTGATGGTGGACCTAGCCAAGATTGTCTTTATTGTTAACTTGGAAGTTCCCTAAAATGTGAAACAACTGTGCTCAATTTTGGGGCATACAGGGTATTACTAGAAGTTCATTCAAGGCTACGTGTTGATCATTGCGCCCATGGAGAAGTTTTTAAATAAGGATGCCTCATTTTGTTGGGACAGGAACTGCCAGAAGAGATTTTAACTGCTTAAGGAGAAGATGGTTACTGCGCCCATATTGGTCTTTTGAGACTGGATTAAGGAATTCCATGTACATGTCGATGCCTCCTACATAGCGTTGGGAGTTGTCTTAGTGCAGCAAGGAGTCGGGGAGATTGACCACCTAATTTCATTTTCAAGTAAGAATTTGTCAAGTGCGGAGCATAACTACTCAACCACATAAATGGAAGGATTAACTATGGTCTACGCACTATATAAGTTCCACCATTATCTGTTGGGAGTCCATTTTAAGATGTTTATTGTCCACTCTGCTCTGAAGTACCTAGTAAACAAGCTTGTGTTGGTGGGGAAGATCTGCAGATTGTTGTTGTTATTCCAGGAATATGAATTTGAAGTGATTGTGAAACCTGGGAGACTAAATGCTGGGCCGAACCATCTGTCGCACATTGAAAGTGGAGAACAACCAACTAGCTTGGAAGATAGATTACCAGACGCTAATTTATTTTCCATTAAAGTAGTTGATGATAACTTTGCAGACATTATTCAATTTTTTACCACTAAAAGTACGCCAATAGAATATAAATTGAAATATAATAAAGAGTTGGTCATGCACGCAGTGGATTTTACCTTGATTTCTAGCCACTTATACAAGTTGGGCACCAATGAAGTGCTAAGAAGGTATGTGTTGGAATTTGAAAGATGGATATATTAGCTGAAGCTCATGGAGGAGTTGCGGGAGGTCACTATGCAGGGAAGGAAACTGCGTAGAATATTTTACAATTTAGTTTATGGTGGCCCATGGTGCACAGTGACATAGATGAGTATTGTTGTGCTTGTCATGTATGCCAAAGGATGGGGAGACTACGGCATAGAGATGAGATGCCCCTACACCCTCAAATGACTTTACAAGATTTTTCCAAATGGGCCATTGATTTTGTCAGACCTATTGACCCTCCTGGAAAGAAGATAGGTGCGCACTACATAATCACTCCGACAGATTATATTACCAGATGAGCTAAGGCTAAGCCTGTGAAGGATTTTAGTGCAAAGACAATTGCACACTTAATTTTTGAGAACATCTTGACTCGATTTGGGTGCCATAAGATTTTGGTGAGAAATTGAGGTACACACTTTGTGAATGAAACTATTCAAGCTCTAATTGAAAAATTATAGATTCATCATAAGAAGAGCACTCCGTATCACCCATAGGCGAATGGTGCAGTGGAATATTTTAATAAAATATCGGAGATTGCACTCACTAAGAATCACAATGCTAATTGGAATGATTAGGATGTGCCCATACCTGTGGCTCTTTAAGCATACAGAACCACATGCAAGAAGCTGACATGAAAGACACCATTCAGAATGGTGTATGGGAAGGAAGTTGTTATGCCTATGGAGTATATTGTCCCAAGTTTGCGCATTGCAGCGTTCAATAATATAGTGGAGTAGGATATTATGGAAGAATGATTGTGACATTTGGTCATGGTGGAAGAAGACCAGTTCATTGTAGGTTTCCACAATAGGTGCAAAAGGCACACGAAAATGCTTGGAATGACAGGCACATTCGACAGAAGGTCTTTAAACAAAGGGATCTGGTTTTGTTATATGACAACAAGTTTGCACGCCACCCTAGGAAGTTCAAAATGCATTGGCTCAGATTGTATATTGTTAAGGAAATAACAGAGGGAGGTGCGGTACTCTTCGCCACATTAAGAAGAGAAGACCTCCCTGGGTATATCAATGGAATTCTATTGAAACCATACAGGGATAACCCTCTCCCTATGCGCACCAAATAACTATATGGTCAGAAGTATGGGTCTGCACAACAAGGATGGTGGATGTGCAGACAGGTGCGATGATCGTGCAACAACTGCGTGGGAAGGTTGAAGTGGTAATAGAGGTTCCAAAATATAGCCGTTGGAACAATAAATATGGACAAGAAAACGTTCTTACTATTTGGAGGAGCAGCTAAATTGCATTTAATGAAGAGATTATGCCAGATTTTGAGTCGTTTTAGCATTTATGGGGCTACATTAATGAGCAGAAGATCATTTAAGACACGCTTATGCTATAAATATGACCTGAAGGATCGCATTAGTTCCCTTTTATTTCAATGTTATCTATGTGATTTTTGCTCTCTACTCTCCGAGTATTGTCTGAACCTTATGTCTCGCCTTGATCCAATCTTTGAGGAGGAGGTGCGCCGCTATGGTTTAGGTCATCTCATTCCGCCAAACATGATTTCCACTAAGCCCACACCTTCTACGATGTTAGTCGAGACCCTTGTGCAGACCATTAAGACCCCTGTGTCGATCCAATCTAAGAAGGGGTAGTCCTCGGGGTTTCGAAATTCACCCCACTAGAAGACCCTGAAGTCACACTCAACCGCTATAGAGTGCCAAAAGAAACCTATGGCTAAATTACCCGAAACCCTCATGGAGGAGGATGTCGTGGAAGTATTCAATCCTAGCTCGTGGCTGCCTCCGTATGTAGTGTCGCGTAAATCCTTGGTCAAGTTCCCAAAGGATTTAGACAAGGTGCGGTCATACATCAACATCATGTTGCTCCCAGAAAACGTGCCTGTCGAAGGCGATATGTTCGCAAAGATCCCTCTATTGAAGAAGGAAGACTGGGACCTAGGAGACTAGGAGAAATTCCTGGAGCTTGCACCCACCATGTACCTAGAAAATATCCTATATTATGGTGGGGTGGAGAGAGTTGAGATGAAGTCCTGGGTGTTGGGCCTAAAAAAATTGGGGTTGCTCAACCTCCTGCACATTCCTCACTTTGGATTGTTGGGTATGTGTTATATTCTTTCCACGACTAGTCATGCATGGGGGGGTCATAGGGGGGCGGTAGCCCCCAGGGTTCGGGGTCTAGGGCAGCGCCTCGGAAAAAAAAATTTGGACCCTATTTTTCGGTGGGCAAACCCACCCATGGTTTTGTGCATGGGTTTGCACATGGTTTTGGGGCATAATGGTTTTTGGCCCCTGGTATTTTGTAGATCCAGTCAATGGAAATACGGTTATGTTCTAATCCAAGGTTAATGGATTTGTGTTTATGTATGCTTCGCCATGTATATATACGTGTTGTAACACTAAAAGGAATACAATGAAAAATCAAGCTGGTCATCCTGATTTTGGATCTAGGGGAAAATATCTGTGTATATCTGTTTTATGTTTTATGCTCTTGCTATTGTTTATTTTCTGTTTTTAATATTCGTTTGTAGATAATTTCTATATAGGTTTACAACCTAGATTTGGTATCAAAGTTGTTTTGACTTTAAGGGGATGCCTTTGCTACTGAGAGGTTTTTTTCTCAGGCCTCTGGTAGACCCCGTTCAGTGGGAGATCTACGGGATCGATTCCTGCGGTGAAAGAAGATGGCGAGTAGTCGAAAGATAGAGATTGAGAAATTTAATGGTCAGATTTTTGAGTTGTGGAAGCTCAAGATGGAGGATCTGCTAGTGGATAAAGACGAGTGGATCGTAGTAGATCTAGGTACTAAACCAAGGGTAATGTCAGATGAAGACTGGAAAAAGTTGGATCGGAAGGCAAAGAGCATAATACGGTTGTGTCTCAAATTATTTATTGTTGAATGTATCTGAGGAAGCTATGGTGAAGAATTTGTGGGACAAACTTGGGACTTTGTACCAATCTAATTCTGTGGTGAATAAATTTTTTTTGCGAAAAAGGTTGTATAACCTGAGGATGAAGGATGGAGACTCGGTGGCAAAGCATCTGAATGCCTTCAATACTGTGGTAAGTCAGTTTTCATCTGTTGATATCAAAATATCAGATGGAGATAAGTGCATGAGTTTATTGTGTTCTCTACTAGACTCGTGGGACAGTCTGGTTATTGCAATAGGTAGCAATACAAAAACCTTGAATTTTGATGACATTGTCTCATCCTAACTATCGGAGGAAATGAGACGGAGAAATATGGAGGGTCAGAATGGAGATGCCTTATCTGTACAAGGAAGGTCCCAGAACAGAAAAAAAATAAGTTTTCGAGTGGGAGATATAAATCTAGAGGGAGATCTAAATCTCCTGGAAAGTTTGTGAAGGTGTGCTAGAAATATAGAAAGGAAGGGCACTACAAAAAGGACTGCAGATATAAAGCTCCTGAGAAAGGAAAGCGATCTGATAATGCTTCTTCTGCAGAGGCAAAAATGACCTCAGACAAAGGTGGGGATGTGTATTTGGCTTCTTCTTCAAATACACATGTAGATCATGAGTCATGGTTGATTGACTCAGGTGCATCCTTTCACTTCACTCCCCATAGGGAGTCGTTCTGCGAGTATGAGAAATATGATGGCAGTGATGTCTTCTTAGGTGATGATAGGAAGGCTAGAATCATTGGACGTGGAACAATCAAGCTGAAGCTACAAGGTGGAAGGATTAGAACACTTCCTGGTGTTCTTCACATTGCTTCATTGGCCAAAAATATGATTTTTGTAAGCAAGATGGATGATGTAGGTGTAAAAACGGTGTTCGAGAAAGATATTTGTAAGATGGTTTGGGGAGCGTTGGTATTAATGCGGGGAGTTTAGATTAGAAATCTGTACAAGCTTCAAGGTAGCACTGTTATTGATGGGTGCAACAGTTTCGTGGTTCCCGAAAGTGGAGCGGAAAGCCTAGCAGTCTCTGGAGAAAAGACCATGCTATGGCATCAAAGGCTTGGACATATTGGAGAGAAGGGCCTTTGGATACTGCATGGAAATGGTATGGTAGAAGGTATGTCTAATAGCTCTCTGGATTTCAATTTCTGTGAACATTGTGTATATGGGAAGTAGAAATGGGTGAGTTTTCCTTCTAGTGCTAAGAGGGCGAACAAGATATTAGAGCTTGTGCACAGTGATGTGTTTGGACCTGTGTCGATTCCATCACTGGGTAAGCCTGTGTACTATGTTTCATTCATAGATGACTTCTCAAGGAATACATGGATATATTTCTTGAGGAAGAAATATGAAGTCTTTGACAGATTTAAAGAATTTAAGGCTTTGGTGGAAAACCAGACAGAGAAGAAGATAAAGGTGTTGAGGATAGATAATGGTGGGGAGTTCTGCAAGAAGGAATTTGAAGAGTTATGTAAGAAGTGTGGTATAGCATGGCAGAAGGCTACTCCATACACACGTCAGCAAAACAGAGTTGCAGAAAGAATGAAAATAATGCTGATGGAAAAGGCAAGAAGCATGCTCAGTGGTACTGGGTTAGGAAAAGAATTTTGGGCAGAGGCAGTGGAGACTGCATGTTACTTGGTTAACATATCACCTTCATCAGTGTTGGAGGATAATAATCCACATGAGGTATGGACTGGTAAGAAACCCTCTCTTTCACATTTGAGGGTATTTGGATGTGATGCATATGTACATGTTCCAAAGGAGAAAAAGACCAAGTTGGATAATAAATCTTAAAGGTGCATATTTATTGGGTATAAGGATGGTTTAAAGGGTTACAAGCTTTGGAACCCAGAAACAAGGAATGTTTTTTCCCTCATCTACCTCTCTTTCACTTCATTGCATGCTTGAAGGCTTAGAAATCCCCTTTCCTAGGGTTTGCTGCATTTTTGGTCAAATAAGAGTATTTGGTCATTTTTTTGTGAAAAACCTTGCATTTTATGCCCATATACCCTCCCCCACCTTCCATATACCATCATTGACACTTCCCCTCATCCCTTTCCATCATTTTCATCATTTCCCTACAAACCCTAGCCTACACCACACTTTCCTAGGCTAAGACTGTGTTTTTCCCTTTTGGACCCTTTCCCCTCACTCATTTCCTAAAATTCCACTTCCCTACAGTCCCTAACATCTATCCCTACCCCCCTAATTTTTCCTAAGAATTTAGACAGCCTAAAACCCCTTCATCTCGCTCCATTCATAAAACTACCAAAAATCTCTTGTTTTCCTACACTAAAAACCTAATTTACCTTCCTAGTGAGCTAGGGTTTCACATGGATTTAGAGACCACTAAGAAAATGAGGAATAAGGGAGCTCAAATCATCATATACGAACTCACCAAACTACAGGATATCATGGCTTCACCATTTCTCAAGAAATCATTCAAGGATGCAAGTTGCCTTGCTTTTTGCCAAAAGATTGAAGAACTTGGGTTTAGTGATAAACTTACAAGCACCTTTTCTACTTGTCTAAGGAGGGATAAAGTAACCATTGCAGGGGATGTGTTTACTAGTTCAAAACAGACTATTTCCGTAGCCACTGGGATCCCAAATCATGGAGAGATTTGTTTCAAAAGAAGAGACTTAGATATTGAAAATTACAAGATGCTTTTGAAGCCTCCTTACAAATTTGATCCAACACATATTTTTCCTTTTATAAAATTGCTTGATAAATATGCCCCTCTCATGAAGACAATCATGAAATATTTTAAACGTGAGGGTAGGTTTTCAAGGTTATATCAGTACCTTGTTAGATTAATGATGCATTTCAATGGTGTTAAGGCTCTTAACCTACCTCACTACCTCTATATAAGCTTGGTCAAAATGGAAGAAATGGTACATAGCAAAGGGCAAGATAATCATGCAAGCTTGTTCCATCATGACTTGGTGAAAATCATTGTTTTTCATCAACTTGCACAAGGCAACCTGTCTTGGGATAGATTCATGCATTCAGCGTCACTTTTGCATACTCCAACTCAATCAAGTAGTTATTCTACACCATTGACTTCACCAAGACGACAAGAAGTAGGTTCCACAAGCAAGACTATCACAAGGACACCTAGGGATGAGGTTATTAAGACATATACCAGAGGGAAGAGGCTGATTTTTTCTCCAAAAATTGAGGAAAGGGCTCAGCCTACAACAGTTGAAAAAGAGACATCAACACATCATAATGAGGGGGAAGAGTCACCATATCATATTATCAAAGAGAAGGAAGTTGATATCAGGGAACTAAAGGACAAATTATCGAAAGGAAAACTTCATGATCACATTTCTTTAGCGGGAGAAGAGGCAACTCCAAGTCAAACAACTTTTGCTTAGCAAGCCCGAGGCATATTTGGAGAAGGATGATGTCAAAGGTAATTTAGTGATTGATATTGATGAGCTTGAGGATCAGGAAGAGAAAATAAAAATAAGGAGGCCAATAAAAATAGGTCTCAAGAGGCAGTTAGAGCAAGAAACTGAACCATATCCATCACTAGGTCAAGAGGACTTTGTTGATTTGATTGTAGCATAAATTGAGCAAGATAAGGAATTTTGGCTTGAAAAGATCATTTGTCACTTAGAAAAGCTTCTTAAGATGGCTAATAGGAACAAAAAGCTTCAGAGGCACATGGCCATGCATTATTGCACAAGAAACAAGATTTCTCAAATCAGGATCAATCATTTGAAGAAGAAATTGAGGGAAACACTAATTAGGAAAAAGAAGAAGGAAAAATTGATTTGTTGGCTAAGGCCTCTATCATTGCCTAACACGTCATCTTATAACACCAAGGGTAAAGTTTGCACAATTTTTGAGAAAAATTTGGAAAATTTTGTAATTTTTGTGGTTTTTGGCTTACACAGAAAAACACATTCAGCCAACAGTGCAACACCTTGGCGCTATGATTTTCACTCAGAGTTCAAAATGACCAAAATGCTACATCCATGGATAGACTATGATTTGAATATCTCATCTATCAGGTTTTTGTGCCTTTTCAGCATTCTGGTTTGGTTATGACCTGCATTATGACCTTGGCACTGTGCTTTTGGAGTGACCTTGGGAGAATGAATTTTTCTCAGCCTTGGAGAGGCCATTTTGCTTGCTTAAGGACTATATGGACAACTAGACATCCTAATATTTCCAATGGTACCTTTAGATAAATATTTGGAGCACATGAAAGCAGTCAAAATTTCCTTGCAAGATGACGTTGCACTTTTACCTGATGGTACTGCGCTTTTTTCTGTTGGCATTGCACTTTTCCCTAGAGGTTAAATTTTCGAGTTTCTTCAGTCAAATTTGGTTTTTCATGATGTAATTTCTCTTTTTTGAGTTCACTTGATGTATATGAATGTAAATTTATCTTTTTAATGTAATTTTGATGTAATTATGAAGGTCATTATGATGGATAGGTTAGTCAAAGGCTAAAAGGAGAGTTTGTTTTAACCTCCCTAGTCATTAGGTTTGGTTAGAGAAATTTATGTCAACTCTTCCTGTCCTGAGGGATTCGACCCCTGAGAGAGGGGAAGATGGTTTTGGTCTATATGTATGTAGTTTTGAGTTAGATTCAAGGTTGGATATCAGAGAGTAGAATGCATGGAGCTTTGTATACAATTTATAATTGCAGAAATACAAGTTCAATTGTAGCTATGATATAGGGATTCATGTGGTATGATTTTGTTGCAGTTTTTTTCTACTGTAACTCACTTTTATGAATGATTAGTTCATCTTCTTTCCATATCTATGCTTTCAGTGATATTCCTATAATATGTTAAACATAATTCTTTAAGCTTATGCTTTGTTTTGGTAGGAAGTTCATGTGCATGTTAGTCATCTTCTTATAAATGAACTCATGCTTTTAATGCTGATTTTGATCCTTTTCTTTTCCATCCTACACTAAAATTGAAAACCTAAAATTTCCATTGAACATACCTACCATTCCCCTTTGTATCCCTCCAACTACCATTTTTTAGATCTGACCTAGTTTCTTTGACCTCTCCTCCTGATCCAGCTAAAACCATAAATTTTCAAAACCCTAGAGCTTAGAACTAGCCTAATATATTTTAACCCTCTTTAGTCATATTTTGGCTATAATACATGTACAATCATTGGAGGGAATATGTGTTTCCATTGGGTTTTTTTTGGCAAGAAGAAAATGACCAATAGCATGCAGCTTCAAGAAGGGGAAACGATTCCAATGAAGCATGTATATTCATGTATGCAAGAATGAAGGTTGGTGTTGAAAGGAGATTTTAATAAGCATGAGAAACACATATGAAAATAGTTCTATTAACATTCAAAGAAACAAAATGTGCGACTGCAGAGTGAGAGTGGTATTTTTTTATAACACATGGAATATTTCTTGTGCCCTAATGTCTCTATCTGCAATGGTTTCTGTAAGGAGTTTCCAGACAACAATAACAGTAGGTGATTTCGGAGTGATGTTGTACGAGATTCTTGATAAAATTTGGCAGTAGCTTTCTGAATTTGTTTATGCTTTGGCTAAATATTTAGAAATATAGTTTAACATGACATGGCGTGACAGAACTGGTTGACAATCAACATTTTCTCTCCAGATGGAAAGTAGATCGACATTATGGATGTTCAATATTTCATCATTGTGAGAGGGGATGTAGGTTTTCCAACCTTTGTTGTCAACGAACAATGAAGATGTGGGGTTTAACTCCCATGAACCTCCATAGCGACAACTAATAACATTGTCTTTTTCGTGAAGGAAGGAAGATTCATGAAACTTTTTGTGACGTTGAACACTATTGACATGCTCTTCATAGTCTTCATATTGGTTTGTTGCGAAGATTGATGCTATGTCAAGAAGACATGGGTTGTGCTCTATTGATTGGTGAAGTGAACAATTTTGATGTTGGGGATGTCACGTACTCCAAGAAATCATATAGTAATCAAAATATTTCTGAGCATTGACAACTTTTGTTTCATGGTTCCAATCGAGGGTGTCCAGATTTGGTGCATCTTGCAATCAAAGAAAGCCATGTATGTGTGCAGATCCTCTATGCTGCCATTCGTACTTGAATATAATATCAAAGTCAATATTGGCTCAGACGTGGTTGCAATGTAAAAATATATGGAGAGAGGAATGGTAATTAAAAATACATGCACTAATAATCAACTGCATGGATGCATTTTTGTAGGACTTCTTCGAGGAAAATTGTAAATCTACAATGCATATATTGGGATGTTAAATGTGGGTTTTTAATTATGTTTTGAATTCTCCACAGGTAGTTATTGTTCAAACTAGAGGGAACAATAGTAGGCATAATCTTATGCAAGTCATGTCGTTTGGTATCAGTTGCACTGAGAGTGAAGAAGAATTTTGGGCTTCCAATTCGTTTGATCATGTCAGTTAGCTCATTCTGCCACTTGTTCCAGAAAGAGTGTGTTCCTCATAGGGATGAGCCAAAGAGCATGACTTGTTTGGGAATTTTTTAATTTGGTAACTCACAAAGACATTGTCATAGATCTAAAATGGTTCTTGGCAAGTTGTTGTCAATGTATTTCTTCACAAAAATAGTAGCAGTTGATTGGCTACGGTGGCACATTAGAATGTTATATAGGTAGTAGCAGAATCTTGGATGCTGGCAGAATCAGTTATCATGGTAGTGAAACAAGTGAAAACCATATTCATGCATTTCAACTTTTGTAATTCTTGGTTGTGTGATCATGGAAATGCCTGTAGGAAAGAGTGTGGGGGATGCCATAGAAAAGAGGCCCTCAGTGGTGTATTCATTCATAGGTGATGGATATATTGTATTCAAGTTGATCGAGTTTGTTGAGTTGGATGGGTGGAGTGAAAATAAGCACGAATGTGCTCAAGTTCAGTACACAATTTTGGGAGAATTCGAACAAAAGAAGAAGGTTAGATATCTAATGGAGTTAGCATGGCATTAGGATCATAAGCAGAATTGACTATGATTTTATGGGGTTCAAAAGAGGATGTGGTTACATTATGAAGAAGAGAAGAAATATAAGTAGGCCGATCTGGTAGAGAAGAAATCGCAGATGGGTTGAGCTAGACATATTTGTATTAGGTATCATTAGATAGTTTGTATTCAAGTGCTCCAAGTACACGTGACTTGCACACGAAAAATTCATAAGTTGTTTCAGAAGGATTGTGCCTTTTGACAATGAGGATTTCAAATTTAGAAACCATTCAAGGTAATTATTTGGAAATAGTAGTGATGTCTTGAGCCAAGCTGATTGTATGGCTACTATATTTGTATTGACCACGACGAGAATGAGTTACTTGTAGAATGGGGTTTACACGTGCGATGAGCATTTCCTCAAATTGTGTTAAATTTTGAAGAATGTATGGTTGTTCACCCGGGTCCATGTTGTTGAGATTCAACAAGATGATGAGCTTAGTGAAAAGAGTCGCCTTCACTAAGTGGGCCCACAGGCTATTTTTGGTGCAAGTCTATTTTTAGACTCTGTCTATTTTTAGACATGAAGATCATATTTCAGAAGTGACAGGATGCTATTTGTGGATGGTTGATCAAGTTGGAAAAATAGATGAAATTATATTTTTAGAATATTGGGCGAAGTCTATTTATAGATTTCTGATCTAAAAATATATGCATGTCGATTATTATTAGCTCTTAATAATAATCAGACACTAAACATCAAATTATTCTCTTGGAGCACTTTGTTTCAGTGCATAGATGTGGCACATCAGTGGACTGAGGGAATTACACAATTCCCAAGGGTTTACTGGAGCTAATGCATGGAGGACTCAGTTAGAACTCAAGCGGCAGAGTTATGACACAGTTGGAAGAAGTAGTTATGGAGTTGTATTCAGTTTAACTCAGTTAGACTCAGTTGAGCTAGTTGTATCTAGTCTAACTGATTGATACACTAGTGAGAGTGAATTGAATTAATTAGTTAATTAATTCATGAATAATAACTCATTAATCAACTAAACAATACAACAGTTAACTACAGTGCATGGCAGTTTCAGTGGAGACCCAGTGGAGAGATAGGTGAAAGGGCAAGATAGACTATATGTTGTGACTATAGTGATGCATTGATTGCATCACACACACATTGGAGTTGCCAATGAGGATTGCGCAGTCAAGGCAAGAGTAATTCAAATTCATTCAGAGCTATTATTTATCAGGGATTGCGCAGTGGAGGCAGGCTAGCAGGAGGGCAAGATCGGTGCATGGATTTGCAAGATTGTTCCTGATTAGTGTATGACGATTGTACTGTACTAAGAGCTTGATAAGATTTGTATGAGGATTTTCATATGATTCCATGATACATAATATATATTTGGGTTTTTCAGCTTCAGGCTTTCCTGGTTAAAAACTGTGTTATGTGCGATTATTTTTATTAATGCTTTACATGTGTGTGCAATTAATTTTTCCACAAAAGATTAACAAGTGGAATCGATTCAGTATCTTGCATAAAGTTAAATAGTGTGAGATCAGGTGGATCTAGGACGTATGAATTCTTAGTGCATATAATTTCTACATGGTATCGGAGCATTGTTTATTGAAGATTGCAATTTTAAAGTGAGTTTATGCTGGTGGACAATTCAAATTTTCTACAGAAGATTCTTGGTGCAGAAGTTGAGTATACATTGAAATGTCTTTCAACGGATTGAGATTGGAGTATGCCCTTGATGGGAGCTCGAATTACATAGCATGGAAGGACAGGATGGAGGTAGTGCTGGAGGATAATGAACTAAAGGAGTTCATCGATAGTGATGTTCCTAAGTCGGGATCTAACCATGTTGCATTACTTGATGCATGGAAAAAGAAGACAACAAAGACGAGGAGAATTCTGTTGGAAGGTGTGAAGGACCATATTGTGTCCAGCCTTCATGGGAAATGTACTCCATTCTTAATGTGGAAGGCTTTGATATACTTGTTCCAAAGCAGAAGTGACTAGAGGAAGTTGGTGCTTAAAGACAAGCTCAGAAAAATAAAAATGGAGAAAGGCGACAGTATTCCAAAATATCTCACGAATTTTGTCCACTGCAAGGATGAACTGGGAAGTGTGGGGGTTACTGTTGATGAAGAAGACTTGGTGAGCTTGGCTCTCCTTGGGCTTCCGAAGAGTTGACATAGCTACGAAGACTCTGTCAATGGATGGGAGAAACTGCCAGGATGGGAGCGACTTTGGTCGGATCTTGTGCATGAGAAGATAAGGCGGGGTACCAGGGATGGATCTTCATCGAAGAATGAAGATGAAGAGAATTGTGCTTTGGCTGCCAAAGCAAGGAAAGGGAAGGGGAAGAAACATCCTTCAAAATCTGATGCTAAAGGCAAGAAGCAAGATTTGTCCCAAGTGAAGTGTTTTCACTATCACGAACATGGACATTTCGCCACTAACTGTCCATAGAAGAAGAAGAAAAATAAGGCTACTGGATCTGCAGCTGGAGAGGCCTTAGCCTCACAATTTGAAATTGATTTATCCTCAATCACATGCTTATTTTCAAGCTTTATGGGATCGGTGTGGTATCTTGATAGTGGTGCATCTTTCCATATGACAGGAGACAAAGAGTTGTTTAGTGACTTCGAGAAGAAGGACCTCCAGATGCATATAGAGATGGGCGATGATGGTCGGTACAGTGTGACTAGAATTGGGACCATTACCTTTGGGAGGGAGTCCAGTAATCCATTCTTGTTGAAGAATGTTATGCTTGTTCCAGGTCTGAAGAAGAACTTGGTCTCAGTCGCAATGCTGGAAGAAAAGGGTTATGATGTTGTTTTCAGTGAAGGAAAAGCTTTCCTTCAATATAAAACAATGGTTCAAACCAAGAAGATAGAGGTTAAAAGTAAGAATCTCTTCAAGCTGGAGGTAGATGGCTGTGCTGCAATGGTGAGCAAAGCAGAAGAAGTGGTGAGCTAGGATGACGGTGAATTATGGCACTTGAGATTGGGCCATCTTCACCATGGCGCTTTGAAGATTTTGCAGCAAATTTCTACTGGACTTCTCAAGGGTACTCTTGCGCAGTCAGATCAGTGAAAGGGGTGTACTATGGGTAAGTTTGTTAATACCACCTTTCATGAGAAGGAGAACCGTGATTTGGCGATCCTGGAGAGAATTCACACAGACGTGTGTGGACCTTTCTCTATTGCTTCAATAGCAAAACACAGGTATTATGTTATATTTGTTGATGAATATTCTCATAGATGCTGGATATTCTTCATGTAGAGGAAGAGTGAAACATTCTCAAAGTTCTGTGAGTTCAAGTCATTGGTGGAGAAGGAGTCGGGGAAGCAAGTGAAAGATCTACGGAGCGATAATGGTGGTGAATACATCTCGGGCGAATTCAAAGACTTATGTAGCAAAGAAGGAATTTGAAGAGAAATCATCGCACCTCATAACCCACAATAGAATGGGGTCGCAGAGAGAAAGAACAGAACGATCGTGGGTGTTGCACGAGCGATGCTACATGACCAGGGCCTACCGATGCACTTGTGGGCGGAAGCATGCAACACTGCAGTTTATGTGCAAAACCATTGTCCTCATAGAGTACTTGGCATGAGTACACCCAAAGAAGATTTTACTAGTAAGAAGCCTGATATTTCTCATTTGAAGATTTTTGGCTCACCTGTTTACATTCATGTGATAAAGGACGCCAAGAAGAAGCTGGAGCCGACTGCAAAATTTGGGATATTTGTGGGGTACATGGAAACACCCCATAACTATCGTGTGTATTTTCCTGACAGTTGAATGACTTTTGTGCAACGGGATATAAAATTCAATGAGGTGAAAGCCATGAAGTTGTCACTTGAGAGGGAGCTACACTTGCATGCGAAGGAGGAACTTCTTATTCCCAAAGATGAGCCTCTGGATGTGGATCAACCATAGGAGGAGATTCATGGAGTGGAGGAGTCCACTCATGCAGAACCAAACATCAGACAAGGCAGAAAGCGTACCACAGAAGCTGAGAGACTGAAGCTTGATGCGGCACAGAATGTAGGAGTCCCTACATCACAGCGCAGACAGAGACAATCACTTGACCGATTTACTGGATACATGGCTCTTATGAGTAAGTGTATCATGAAAGAGTCATCTTATTTCGAAGAAGCAGTACAAGAGCCCACATGGGTAGATGCCATGGTGGAGGAGTATGACTCCATTGTCATAAACAGTGCTTGGGAGATTGTTCCAAGGCCGGTGGGAGAATCAGTTGTAGGATCAAGATGGATCTACAAGGTAAAGCAAGCTGTTGATGGGAGTGTCAAGAAGTATAAGGCAAGATTTGTTTCCCAGGGCTTCTCACAGATCGAGGGGATTGACTATGAAGAAACCTTTGCACCTGTTGCACGGTATTCTTCCATACGGACCATCCTTTCTCTCTCAGCGCAGATGGGTTGGCACATTCATCAGATGGATGTGAAGATTGTGTTCCTTAATGGGATCAATTAGGAAGAGGTGCACATTGAGCAGCCTGAAGGATTTGAGATCTTTAGGAGTGAGTCGCATGTGTGCAGGCTCAAAATAGCATTGTATGGGTTGAAACAAGCACCACGTGCTTGGTACACTCGAATTGACAGCTATTTCACTGGACGTGGCTTCACCAAGAGTGAGGCAGATGCAAACCTGTACCAAATTGTGGTGGAGGGTAAGCTTCTAATCATTTTTCTTTATGTTGATGATTTAATACTAACAGGTGATGAGCAGTTGATACACTCATGCAAGGTAGATATTGCAAAGGAGTTTGAGATGAAGGATTTGGGCCTCCTTCATTATTTCCTTGGATTGGAAATATGGCAGCGGGAAGGTGAACTGTTTGTGTCTCAAGGCAAGTATGCCCAAGAGATACTGGAGAAGTTTCACATGCAAGGCTGCAAGCCTATTGACACTCCTCTTCCAGAAAATTGGAAGAAAGAGGATTCTACATCGTCAGAGGTAGTGGATGCCACTGTTTATCGAAAATTGGTGGGTTCGCTCATGTATTTAGTTAATACAAGACCGGACATATGCTATGTGGTGAACCAACTTTCACGAGCGATGATTAAGCCAACCAAGCTCTTTTGGAAGGCAGGAAAGCATGTCCTGAGATATCTCAGGGGCACATCTGAGTATGGTTTATGGTACAGACAGACAGATGAGGTGAAGTTGCATGGCTTCACGGATGCAGATTGGGTAGGAAGCCCAATAGATAGAAAGAGCACATCAAGAGGGATTTTCAGTATCAGTTCTATGACAGTTTCTTGGTACAACAGGAAACAAATATCTGTGGCACTCAGTTCAGCAGAAGCGGAATACATGGCAGCAATTCAAGCTGCATGTGAGGCTATCTGGATGAGGAAGATTCTGGTTGGTTTGTTCGATTCACATTTAGATCCCATAGTGATACATTGTGATAATTAGAGTTGCATTAAACTCTCGGTTAATCCTCTGTTTCATGATAGATATAAACATATTGATATCTGGTATCATCATATCAGAGATTGTGTGCAGCGGAAGATCATGTTGCTTCAGTACATTCTTATGGAGGATCAAGATGCAAATATTCTGACGAAGGTGCTCACCAGGAGAAAATTCAAATACCATAGAGGCAGAATCAGGGTGAAGGATAATCCCTATATAATTGAGAGGGAGTGTTGAGATTGAACAAGATGATGAGCTTAGTGAAAAGAGTCGCCTTAACTAAGTGGGCCCGCAGGCTACTTTTAACGCAAGTCTATTTTTAGACTATGTCTATTTTTAGACATGATGATCATTTTTCAGAAGTTGGAGGATGATATTTGTGGATGGTTGATCAAGTTGGAAAAATATATGAAATTCTATTTTTAGAATATTGGGCAAAGTCTATTTATAGATCGCTGATCTAAAAATAGATGCATGTCGATTATTATTAGCTCTTAATAATAATTAGACACTAAACAACAACTTATTCTCTTGGAGAACTTTGTTTCAGTGCACAAATGTGGCACATCAGTGGACTGAGGGAATTACGCAATTCCCAAGGATTTACTGGAGCTAATGCATGGAGGACCCAGTTAGAACTCAAGTGGCAGAGTTATGACATAGTTGGAAGAAGTAGTTATGGAGTTGTATTCAGTTTAACTCAGTTAGACTCAGTTGAGCTAGTTGTATCTAGTCTAACTGATTGATACACTAGTGAGAGTGGAGTGAATTAATTCAAAATAATAACTCATTAATCAATTGAATAATACAATAGTTAACTATAGTGCATGGCAGTTTCAGTGGAGACCCAGTGGAGAGATAGGTGAAAGGGCAAGATAGACTATCTGTTGTGACTATAGTGATGCATTGATTGCATCACACACACATTGGAGTTGCCAATGAGGATTGCGCAGTCAAGGCAAGAGTAATTCGAATTCATTCAGATCTATTCTTCAGCAGGGATTGCGCAGTGGAGGCAGGCTAGCAGGAGGGCAAGATCAGTGCATGGATTTTCAAAATTGTTCCTGATTAGTGTATGACGATTGTACTGTACTGAGAGCTTGATAAGTTTTGTATGATTATTTTCATATGATTCCATGATACATAATATATAGTTGGGGTTTTTAGCTTCAAGCTTTCCTGGTTAAAAAATGTGTTATGTGCGATTATTTTTATTGATGCTTTACATGTGTGTGCAATTAATTTTTTCGCAAAATATTAACAAGTGGAATAGATTCAGTATCTTGCATAAATTTAAATAGTGTGAGATCAGGTGGATCTAGGACGTATGCATGCTTAGTGCATATAATTTCTACACATTTTGTTCAGATGAGTAAAACTATTGGTAGATTTAGATGATGCACAAGAAAAGAAAGAAAGGTTACCATGTGAAAGCCTTGTTTTCATACTTGGGTACGAACCTTTGCATATTGTGAAAACATGCATGGTATAGATTTTATCTATCCTTTGATGAAAGCGACAATTTTCATCATTAAGGGGGGGTTATATTGGTTTTGATGAAGGTGGGGTAAATTGGTTTTCATATTTGGGAGAGCACTTGAAAAGGGATGGGGTGTAGCAGAAGCATTAGGTTTTTTTTCGGCTTTTATAAAGAATTCATCGGTGTGCATTTATCATATCATTGTTTTTTTCATAAAGAAGGGGCCTCCGTGTTTTTTTATTCACATTTTTACTGTTGCATGGCATATCTAAGAAAGTACAAATAATTTTTCGTTAGTTGGGAGACGTGAGAAATTTAGAGGGAATCAAAATTGAGTTATGTAAGCATGGGAAATGTCTTAAAAGTGAAGGGGTAAATATACATATTTTTCAATTATTGAAAAATATTCTTGTAAAAGAAATTGTGTAGCAAAACATCATGTCCATTTTTTACAATGTTATGGAACAATGATCTATACACAGATAATATTTCATGTACAAAAAAGTAGCATTCCTTGCTACCATGAACAAAGTTCAAAGGCAGCGAATAACATATCATTGTGCAACAGAAAATGCTTGAATGTCTTTAAGGACCTCCTTGCATGCAAAGTCATAATGAATTTCTTCTTAATTTACCAGTATTGTTTGCAAGCGTTGACACTATTGTAGTAGTCTGTTTTGATGGAAAGTGTCAACAGGAAATGACGACCTGATATACGTCCACAAATTTCTTGGAGATCAGCTAGTTCAATAGAAAGAAGGAACAAGTCTTTTTCTTTGATGCCCATGAGATCATTTCCTGCATCATTGAAAGTTGTGACATTTTGAAGGTGCCTATTGTGGTCATGTAACTTGAATTTAAGCTTGTAACGATAGTCACATTTTGGGAACTCACTGTTCCACTTTGTATAATGCCAAATATTGTTAGAATGGTGCATTACTTTTTTCATGCATTTCTTTCTGTGGAAATCTAATGGACATGCAAGAAAATAGAAGTCATCCATGTGTAGAACAGTCATAGTTGCACGAACCGAAACCCATATTTCTTTCTCGGAGGCTTCCATGCAAGTAATTTCATGAATCGTATTTTGTTATAGGGCTCGTTTGGAAGCAACATTGTAGTTTCTACTTAAATGTGGAGACGAAGAGTTATATACTGTTTCACAGAACCAAGTGTGGATTTGTTAAGTTTCTTCAATGTTTTGATTTATGACAAGAGTGCTAGTGGAGACTGTCCCTATGGTGATTCCATTAAATTCAGATATGTGACCTCCTTTGATACCAAGGATTGGCGGGTTTTTAGAAGAGCATAATTCAACAAGCTTCGGTCCTATAGAGTCACAATGGTCTTCCCATACTGTTACATCAATGCTAAAACCTGATGTGTCCTTTAATGTGTGTTTTCCTTAGTGTTTCAGTTCCATCTCTTCGTCGAATTGTCGAAGTAGGTGAGGTGGAGCTAACAACACAAATAAAATCTACAATGGTATTTTGGCTTGTAGACTTGATTTCAGCGATAGTTTTGAAATGAAAGCATTGATAAGGGAAGGTTGGATCATCTACTAAACATGGATTGACAATGGATGCAACAAACAAGTAAATCTCCCATTTGTTTTTTAGGTGGTTGTAGTTTGGGTTTTCTTCTTTAATTTTTCCATTTGAAACAATATATAGTTTCCCAACTTGGATTAGATTATAAGGTGATTCGGCCAATTCATCAAATGTGGAAGGGTGGATCTCATCTCTATCACGGTCAATAAGGCCAAATCCAAAGAATTTTCCTGAGCCACACGTGTTGTTGTAAGTCTTCAATGTTGTATTTTCTTATGCTCTACCTTGGATTAACCAATACTTCCGGTAGGGATTGAATTCCTTGAATGATATAGTTGTAGTTATGGATGTATTCATTGGATTTACTATAGAGGGCAAGATATCTTGTGCTGATTAAGAGCTTGATTGGGATGTGCCTGATTTTGCATGTAATAGTGTTGATGAGTCCTTAAGAAACACTTCTTTACGTCGCACAACCTCAAGTGTAAACAAACGAAAAAAATATTAACGTAGAATCCTTTGTTTTTTTTTTTTTTTAATGCAGGAAGAAAGTAAATACGAAAAAAACAGAAGAAGGTGAATTCAAAATTGTAATCTTACGAATATTTTTGAAGCACTGTGCAAGATTTTTTTTTAAGAAGAATGATTGAGCCGATTTAGATGTCTTCAGATGCAACTTGTGTATTATATGTAGATGGTAGCAGAGTCTTGTGTTGATGCATCCCATCAGAGAGAGTAATGTGGAACTGTGAGGATGTAGTTATTGATGAGATAGCAAAGTTGATGTAGATTATTTGGAGAACAGGTTGAATATCAGTGGAACCATTTAACAATAGAGGAATGGCATTCTCAGTCAAGGTTGGCTCCGTGATATTAGCACAGTAAAATATTTTTTTATGATGGTTATACTTGTAATTCATTTTAACACATTGGAAGAGATATTAAAACATAAAATAATATTCAAGGGAATCATGAATTGGAATTGCAAATACAATTGTATATAATGACTTTCTCAATATATTATGCAAGCACCCTCTTCTCCTCTTCTACAATATCACTTGTTTAATATTTTGTTCAAAAAACTATAAATCCCCTAATAATTTTCTAAATAATCCTATTACATCCAAAATGGGTGCGATGAAATCACATTAGTGAATGAGTTATACTTTTCAGCAACAATTTCCCCCCCATAAAGATTTTCTTGATGCAATGCTTAGAAAACTCTGAAACTCCAGAATATTTTTCTACATTTTCCCTTGCCTATAGATCTATGCATGTTTTGTTCAGAAAACTCCAAATCCCATAAATATATTACTAAATGACCCCCTACAGAGTCCATACATACATGCGAAGTAAGATGATCCCTTCACATCAAATATTCAAGCCTTTTGCCTCAAAATACCTGAAAAATACTAAAATAATTAAATTGATTTGCATTTTTATCTAACGACAACTTCTTCAAGGAATATTCGCTATCCCTCAGAGTCTTGCAGTAGATCATTACTTTTTAAGAAGGAACACCCAACAGCCTAGCACTCGTTTGATCTTCCAAAAATGTTCATCTTTATAGTGAAACATATACCCAATAATCCTAACACCTCTTCCTTTTTATAATTATTTATTCATGCGCATCTTCACCATTACATAAATGCACTAAATAGTACACATCATAGACCTTTAAAATAATTTGTCCACTAAAACACAAATTTCAAGGTAATCCACCTTTCATCCACAATTGATTTATGTAGCTCCTTCCGCAAGGGAGGTACAAATGGATCAATTTTACCATACTTATATTAAACTAAGCCCACTCCAATATATTAAATTATCCAAGAATATTCAGTGTTTCTCCTTGGTAGAAGAGATTGTACACAAAAAAAGTTTGTAAAATTATGTAAAATAGTTACCAAATCTAATAAAATGCACAATGCTACCTAAAATGCTAAGGTCAAGGAACTTTCTAGTGGATGTGCTCAAACGATGCCGCTCCTCTAGTGCATTTTAATTTTTCTTTAGGATGGGGGATCCTGTGTGACCACTCCTTTTTGACTCCTAGATATCATAATCTTCATATGCATTTTGTTGTTTAGAAAATTTGTAACCTAGAAATATTGTAGATTACTACAAGTTGTTATTGAAAAGAAGATTTGAGAATTGCACAACTCAGTGGCAGACATGTTAAAATCACCAATATTAGGTTTTGTATGATGGAACTACAATAATAAAGGGGCACTACAAGGTTGCATTGTGGGCCCTCAAGCTGTACCACAACAAAAAGGAATATTCTAAGTGGGATGTTGAAGTACATAGCAGAAGATGAAGCAAAAGAGATAAAAATAGAGGTTGAAGAATTGGAAGATAAGGGATTTTCTAAATGATGCATAAATTTTTATCCTTAATCAATGTAAATTTCATTTTAATATTTTTCAGTAACTAAGATGTATAAATGGTAAGGATTTTAGCCCAAGGGTTAACTCAATCAGTTGTATTTTAATAATTTTCTGTAAATAAGATGTATAAATGTAAGGCTTTTAGCCCCAAGGGTTAACTTAATCAATTGAACCATGCACTTAAGGCATGATATAGACAAAGAGGCCATAGGTCACGGGTTCAACTCTAGTTGTGTCCCTCACGATTACCAAGTATTATAAGGGCTAGTGGTTGAGCTAGCCTCTATCTAGATAATACATAGAATACTGGGGGATCCCGTAAGGTTTATTTGGGGAAAAAATAGTAATTATTTTAATCAAGAATGTGCTTGAGCCAAGTATTTCTTTTGTACTTGCAAATAGTAAAATTTGTAAGGGTGTATTTGCATTCTATATCTTGTCGTTCTATGTGATGTTCATTTCTTTTCACATAATATTACTTTACTTTATTTGTTAATTGTAATTAATAATGCATTTTTTGTATATGAATTTAACTAAAATAATCTATGGATAGTTATTTTAGAGCTAATAGAGCCACTAAAGTCACTGGAATTGACTTAATAATGTCTTGTCTCATTGTAAGTGTCAACATGCCACTTAGCTAAAAATTGGTATTCTAAAAACATATAAAATACTAAAATATTAACCCAAAAAGAGACATCCATTCCTTTGCAATTCCATCATTTAGACAACAAAATAGACATATGCTCCTGCAAATAGACAAAGTACCTACGAGACATTTTATAAGCAGATACCTAATGGCCAATGAATCTAGAAAATACTAATTGATTTTGCAACTAACTAAAACATTTTTCCTTGTCAAATATTTTTCCTTTTGTTGACATTTTCCAAGTACATAGTTTGCAGTTAGTACTGCAATTATTTCCTTAAATATTTTATTTATGCTTATACTTTTATAGAGCACTCCACCTATTCTCAGTTTTTAGAAGGCCAGAGATACTTTCCAATATCCTTTTATACCACACACTTCAACAACAACTACATGTTACATAACTGGAGACAAACATATAAAAAAAATACTCGAAGGTTTTATCGAGAAACTTTGACTCGCTATGACACAAGTTTCACAAGACTCGTGACTTTGGAAAAACATTTACTAAAAATTTGAATCTAATGGAATATGGAAAAGTACCAACAAAATCAATTTCAGAAGTTTAAACGTAACTACAAAATATGTTAATTATAACTCTTCATGAAGCCCTACAAATATGAATTTCAATCATCATCAAGAAAAGCATCACTAAAATCATTAAGCTTCTGAAACAATGAGAGAAAACAAATGAAGAAAAAGGAAGCAGACGAGATATTGGTAAGCAAAGGAACAACACCAATATTTTTGCAGAAATAGAATGATTCTACCAAAATTTGAATTTGTAAATTGTGGAATGGATTACGAGATGCTCTCCTTAGCTTCCTTTGCAGTACCAACAAATTTATCTCCCTTAGGTTTCTTTATTGCTTCTGGAGGAATTCAAAAAACATGTCTTAGCTCATTTTCTCTTTGTACTGGTAGCCAAATATCTCAGTATTTTGATCACAGAAGCTAGGAACCTTGAAAGGAGTGAAATTTTCCAAATGTGTTTATTTCATATTTACTTTTTGTTGATGACATCATGATCTTTGGAAAAGGTTCTGTTTCTAGAATTAGAAAGATAAAAGAGATACTGAATATTTTTTTCAACGCCACAAACATGTATATTAATTTCTGAAATTCATCAATGTTGTTTAACACTGGATGAAAAAGTAAAATCTTAAATGGTCTCCCTTCTCCCAATGAATCTGTTAAAATTATATGAAGGAATAAAATAGTTAGGTTTCATCGTAAAGCCTAATATTTACAAGTGCGAAGAGCGTGTATGGTTGTACAATAAAATTTAAGCAAGTGTTTCCCTATGGTGTAATAGGTGGCTGCCCAGTGGTGGTAGAGGCTATTATGGGAAGCATTCCTATACGTTGGATGCCTATTACTCAATATAAATAATGTAATAATAATACAACACTGTTTTTTCCAAAGCCTCTATTCGGTACCTAATTTGAATCTCCCATCTAAGTTATGTGTCTTAATCAAACTAAAAGGATACAATTTCAACACCCAAAATAGAAACAACAAATTAAAAAAATCTTGGATACAAAACAACATGAAAAAAAAATACTCATGCAAATAAAAAATGACATTAGAATTTATCATTACAATTATTCAATTCTCTTGAGCTAAATATTGGTGTCCTGAGAGGTAGGTCCAATAGTGTGTGTACCTTGGAAAAAATTGAAGCAGGTCTGCCCCTTTAAAATCAGGTGCAATCCACACTCAAATTGAGAGTTTTCCACTACTGAGCCAGATTCTCAGCATTCACCATAATTCTGGGAAATTCTGACGTGCTTTGGCCCTAAATATGCTCTGTCGGAGTAGGGTACCAAAGGATATAGGTTTAACAATGAAATTTTAAATTTCAAAAAATGAAAAAAATTGCAAGCGGCTCATCTCAACTGCCTATTTCCGTCAAAAAATAGAGGATCAGGGGTCAAGTTAAGCATTGCTTGAAACACCAACTAGGGGCTTATGTTGTGTGTGCAAGTGAAAAAAATCCATGGGGTTTGAAATGAATAATTGAGTAGAAGGCAGGCATTGTCTGCCTTCATAGAAACAACAAGATATTTGTCCTCAAAATAATATTTTCTAATCTTCTTGTTGGGATTCTAAGCGCTCTGCATAACAACAAAATGATAATCAAGTACTTTTTTCTTCTCCCCATTGACTCCCCAATCCTAGTTGCACTTATTTTGTGCTTAAATGGCATCTTTGATTTGGTTTTTTGGGCATTTTTTGTGGTGTTAACATGTACTGTATACTCAGTAAAATTTGGGTGAATTTTCAACATTTATTAAATCTAGTCACAAAAAAATGGAAATTTAGGGTAAGGTTAGAACTTAGAATTGATGCTGAAATTGGTGATCTCATTTCTCATTGATGTCTACTGAATATTTGAGGATTTCTTGATGGAAGATCAAGTACACAATCATTCCCACGAAGGCTAAAAAAACCATAAGCAACGATATAAGGAAGAAGCCCGAGCTGAGATACCAAAACAATTGTTTTCTTGAGTTGGAAGTGAGGTAATAAGTTGGATAGCTAAAAATAGCCACCTAGGAATGGGAACCACCAAAAAATAGTCACATTCAAAGGCAATGTTGAAAACTGTGTAGCAAAGTGAAAAAAAATATGAATTTGAAAGAGGGCATCTAGGGGACTCTACAATAAAGGAAATTGATGTGAAATGAAGGGCCATCAATAACTTTGTGGCAGTTAGTGGCATTGCCAAAGATCACAGAGTCATGAATTGGATAAAATGGACTGCTTCAATTTGTTGATCAAAATTATCACTTGGACCATTTGGGCTATACCACAACTAAGCAATTTTAGAGGTGTTATTTTAGGACTATAGCAACACTTTATACAAATATGGAGATCCTCAACAATGAAAACAAACAACTCGATTGCATCTATTTGTATATCATTATTATCACTTGGGCTATTTAGACTATCGGAACCAAGGCAACACATTTCTCAGGCTATAATACCAGTTGATTCAAATCTAGAGATCCTCAGTAATGAAGTAATCTCTAAGTATATAACAACACCGAAATCCTCAATTGGTGGCATGTGAAGGGGGCGATGAAAGAAATAGAGTATCATTAATCCTACTAGACTCAATTGGCACCTGCAAAGGTAGGCCATTAGCAATTAAGGCCGGAGACAAGCCCATAGCGATAGATTTGTTTTCCAGGTTTGTAGGTTCCTCTTTCGATAGTGAAATTTGGATTCCATTTAGGGTAGTTCTGGTCAATTAAAAAGCCTTTTGAAATAGCGACGATTTTGTGAAAAAGGAAAATGGATCAAATTAGAAGGACCCATTCGATGCTTACCTTTCATACCTCAGGTGAGTTTTGTGAAAACTATTCCAATTTAACTTGGGAGAAGATGGATCTATGAAAATAACTTCTAGCTTTTAATAAGAGGGAGAAACAACTGCTCAACAGAACTAGGTAGACTTTCTTTATGGGAATGATGAGGATTGGGAAACATGAAAATGTATTTCCTCGTGATTGATGATACAATTCACTTACTTGAGACTGACTTCATAGAAATGCAGAGAAATTAAAAGTAGAATGCACATAAATTATTGAACATTGAGGGGAAATTTTGATTCTCAACAGAGTGAGGGGAAGGCACTGACCTATCTTCATTGGTCTCTCACTGCATCTGCGAATTTGTTCAATACATTTTGAATTGCGTCGTTTTGGTATTGATGTCAAAGCACTGGGAAGAAGTCAATGTTGAGGAAAGCACAAACACAAAAACATTTGAATAAGTAGCATATGAAATGAGAAACAACCTAATAGGACAATATATGTGTTCATGGTGAGGTAGTAGCAATAAATCCATTCAATAGTGCATCATAAATCCTTGGAAACTAACAATGAGGCACTCTTCGGGTGAGAAGGTTGGAAAGAGTTTGTTTTCCCCATTGTAAGTTGATAATGGAATCACAAGTGTCAGTCTACGTTAATTTTTATTTTTTTAAATGAACGTCCTCATTACGCCTCCACTCCTATTGATCAACCATTGTCACATTCATATTCTCCTCCTTTCCATTAAGGATAGCAATAATCCACTACTAGCCTGAATGTTGGGGAACCGAATTTCTGTGACCAGAGATCACCTTGTTGTGCAGTTGCCACGTTCGCACCGATGTCAAAGGCTTGATCCACCATTGTTGCTTTCATACTCTCCTCCCTTCCACTATGGATAGCAAAAATCCACTACCACCCTGAACGCTAGGTGTTATCACCAAATGAACTTGATTGGTTGCTTATCAAACAAATTAGTGTAACTGTTTCAAACCACTTCTAACTGAAGCTTAGCCTCTTCAGTTTGAGAGGGCTCTCTCAAGGGGGTTTTATGATATTGAATGCTGATAGTACTAGATGGCTTACTCTATGGAAATTTTAACTTGTTTTTTATGATTGCAGGTTGAAAAGAATGCAGGATTGCTACTATTGGGCTTATGGAGTCAACAATTAGTATTTTTAGTGACAAAGGTTCTTCAACATGGAAGCTAAGGCAGATAGAGGTATTTAACAGAGGAAACTCACACATAAAACATAGGAAAACATAGTCATTTCACCACTAAATGAAGTCAGAGCATAAAATTATGAATTTTGAGTAATAGAGATGAAATCTACTACAAGTCATAAAACATAAAGATACAGATCAATAACACATCAAAAACCTCATGAGAATCTCAGGTTTGTCAAGAAGAATGTCACTTTGTATTACTGATATAGGTCAAAAACATAAAAGCAGCAGTTTGGTGCAAATGTTCTCCAACCCTTTACTACTTCGATGATTTGTATTTACATAAAAATTCTTTACAAAAAGGATGATCTGCCTGGTGGCTATATCCTCGAATTCTCCTATGACATCTTTCATAACTAAAAAACATAAATTATAACAGAAAATTGACAGCTATCTTCTAAAGAAACCATCTCCTAATAAGACTCTAACTCCTATTTATTACATTACTCTATCTTATCTGTGAAAACAGTAACATGATGGTTACAAAATAAAAATCACATGCTCGAGAGACACATGATCAAATTCAACACCACTTTAGATATTTAAAGCCTCCCTAGATTTGTGGAGCATAACCCTGGTTTTTAGGAATAGATGACCCTTGACTTCAACGTTGTTTTGATTGATGACCTGGCTACATGACACTCCCTTTGAGTCATAAATATCTCATGATAAGTTCCCTGATAAGTTCCCTTGACATGCTGGAGGACTCCAGGTGGAAAAAACTACTTTTAAGATACTCAAAACTTCCAACAATTGCTCATTATGAAAACAAGACAGTTTCATAGCGAGTTTTGGTAGCGTAGAAAAAGTGGCTTCTGCATCCATTTACTTCACTCCTTTGTTGTTCCATCATGTTAATCAAGTCATGACACCTTGCCACTATGAATCCTCCTCCTTGAATCATGAAAAAAATAACTTTAAAAACAAAAAGGCTGCTATAGGTTTTTTCGTAGCGTATTCCTGGATTCAAGCTTGAGGTACGCTACAAAACTGTGTAAAAACCCAGAAATTGCCAGTTTCAAAATTGTCTTCAAAAATTGACCTCCAGCTGCAAAAATTTGATTTTCTACATGTTATGGACCTCCTAAGGCATATCTCATCCAATTTACTATTCCTGTGGTGTTTCCTCTTCATTTATGATCAGTTGACTTATAGGCTCTTCCACCACAGTCATTTTCAAACCTTTCTTTTCCAGCTCTTCATGAATCAGATCCAACTTCTCTTGAAGATCTTTCACTTGGTCCTTCAATGTCCTATTCTTGGATTGCAAGTGTAGGTTTAACTTTTTGATGTGCTTGACCTCTCTTCTTAGTGGCTGAGTCCACTTTATCAATTTTTCTGTATTGTCCAAGGTCTTTGAGACATTTGTGACTTGATCTTCCCAGATCTTCCTCAGTTGTTCAAAATGAACCCTTTTGGCTCTATGCTTCTTTGCCTCTTTCCTCAAAACTAATATCTCTTCACTTGCCTCTTTCAACTTCTCCTTAAGGGTTTCAAATTCTGTCTTTTCAGTGGTTTTCTCTTTACCCTTCTGTTGGGAGGTATAAATGCTAGATTTACACCCACATTTAAATTGTCAACTTGGGGGGACGTAAGACTTAGAGACATAGCACAATATATGCTAGAATATGGCCTCAGGGATTTTTCCAATCAAAACCCTAGAACTAATGCAGAAAGGAAATCATGCGGGAAAAGAAACAAGACATTTTAAAAGAACATACTGTAAATTAATAATCTATGCAGGAAAAGGGTGAAAAACTTCTTAATCAACTACAACTACACTTGAGAATATGAAAGCATGAAATAAATAACTATTTAAAATCTATACTTAAAATGATTCTTCAAGATTTGTACTTAAAATGTCGCTTTAAAATCGGTAATTAAAATGTTGCTTCAATATTTGTACTTAAAATGTCGCTTTAAAATCGGTACTTAAAATGTTGCTTGCAAATACTATTGATGGAAGGAAATCATAGGTGTACAAAAATATTCAATGCAAACTGAGCGAGGATATTTTAGAGAGTACTCTTGGACACTTTATTTATGTTCAAAATATATTTAAACTAATCTTGGTATTTAAATAAACGTGATCTCCTTATAATCCCAAGATCAATTCATAAAACAATTTAAGTTATTTATAAGTGCCAAGCAATATGAATATGAAATTAAATGATCCCTTGTTGATTTTATACCATGATTACTCCCGTTTAAATTCCTGCAACTTAATATAAGTTCCGTTATAAAATAAATTAATAAAAAGAACTTTTTAATTAATATTCTATTTTTAATCTAATTGCTTGAACAAAAATAGTTAACACTATTAATCAAGTCTGTGTAATTAAACATAAAGCATAAGGGAAATGAAAAATATTTTAAACATAAAGGAAATGGAAAAATGAAATTGAAGCAAGCACACCACACTTAGGAAATGAAACACACAACTCAGAAAATGCAACCAAACACAAGCAGACCTACAGCTGTAGCAAAACAAATCATTATAGCAATAAACTAAATAAATCCTTAAAAAATCTAGACAATGAGCTGATTGATGGGCCCGATCTCCTAGCTCAATATACCTGAAAAGAAACTACATTAACACATTATCTAATAAATTCAAAATACCCTGGAAATGTAAATTAAAGACAAACTTCACATTGCTGCAAAAATCAAATTGCACGAATACTGAATCAAATCCAATCAATGTAAATGAAATGTGAATTCTCATTACTAAAGAAATCAAATTACACAAATATCAAATCGAATAATACAAATGTTGCAATTTTGGCCCCCACTCATGATCTAGAATTTCATATCAAGCCCCAGCATCATTCCCTACGATCCTAGCCTTCACCTTATATATATATATATATATATATATATATATATATGTATGTATGTATGTATGTATGTATGTATGTATGTATGTATGTATGTATGTATGTATGTATGTATGTATGTATGTATGTATGTGTATATATATTACATTCCTCCTCTACGAGTGCGCAACTCTCTGCTTTATAGCAGTAGGGATGCTCCTAACTTAATGGTTCCATGCTTGTAATTTTAGCTCAGTTGGTTGAACAGATTAGAACCCAGAAACAAGAAAATATATTTTAGATATGCTCAGGAGCTAATTATTGTTGAAAGCTATGCACATCAATATTTGTGATCTGGTCACATACTCCTTCATGCTAATCCTGGTAATATCGCTAATCAATGCAATGGATGGTCACCATGGAGTCTAAGTTTCCTCTATCCAGATCATTTGTGCCATGTGAGTTTATCTTCCTCCTTGAACTGAGTTGTGAAGTTGCATTTTCCAAGTGATCTTGAGGTTGGGTCTCGGTTGGATCTTAGTTGGATAACCATTATCAATTTCTTTAGGCAAATGGGCTTTGCTTCGTTGAATCCCCTGCGATTAAAGAAAATTCAGTTTGGCTTGTTGTGCGACATGCTTGCCACACAAATTATGACATTCAGTTTTTGATATTTTCAAAACTAATTATCTAGACATGCGATTATACTCAGATATAAATTTTACTGTGCACAATTACACTCCTGTATCAAAAATAAGCTTAAGGTTTATGTTGCCACTGTATCAAAAGGATTGCCTTCGCGATATTTTTTTCCATGTTGCAAAAACTTGCCCCATGTGGCCAGACCCCTGCAACTTCCTTTTCCTGGTAGTGAATCCTCCTCGACTTTATGCTGCAAACTGTCTCAAAGAGTGTGTCTGTCTCCCTCGTATATAATTACGGTAGAAGGGTGACCTCTTCCCATACCAGGGGAGACTCTTTTAGAGCTGCTCTCTGTCATATGACTGGTTGATACCAGCACTGCCCCTGAAGATTTTCCTCTTTTCATTCTTTGAAACATGGTTTTCCATATTTCAAAGTCTGCTAACGTTGGTGAGAATTCTTCTGTCAGGTACACTGCGTTGGAGTCCAAATCCAAAATAGCAACAGAAGGAACGAGTTCATGGTTTATGTACTGCAAAACATGGGCCACTCCCACTATAATTTTCATTCCAGCAAACTAATTTAACTTCCCCAGCTCACCATAATGAAGATGCTCGTATATTGTCCCACTTGAAGCATAATAGTATCAACTACTCTATGATTTTTAATTGAACTTGGCAGACGTAGGTTGAGTTGATCCTCCAAATTTGATGTTTTTCACTTGGCTCAACAAGGCGTGCACAACCAAATCCGAATTGTCCAAGTTGTTCACGTTAACCATGATTAAATTTACATTGGAATATTCCCCTGATCGTAATTCCTTCATGGTAACGAATTTTTCCAAATGGTTTCTAGGTTACATGGATGACAATGCTCTGAACAAAACCCGCATGTCATAATTTCAAGATTCTGCCCCATTTGATTACAAAACTCATATTTTCACATACAACAATTTCGTACTCAACTTTGCCGTAACTAGTTAAAATTGACTTATGGAGACTTCCGGCAATATAATTATTCGGCTAATGAAATCAGTGAAATTATAATTATTAAATTAGGACTAAATCATCTCTAATCATAGGCAAAAGCTCCAACACATAGCTCTCAATCTTTGTCATTGAGCCCAAGCTGCTGCTTCTTGCATGAGGTGACTCCATACTCAAATGCATTCCTGCACCTGACTTATTCACCTGCCACCAAGAATGCATTTCAATAATGAAATTTACACACAAAACACTCATCAAATTAACTAACAAGAAGAATTTATAATTTAATAATTATTTCCCATGAATGCCTCTTATTAGCAAGATAATAGGTTAATAATGATAGAAGCACTAGTCACAAGAATATACTTATTTGATAAAAAACCGTGAAAAATTGGACAAAAGGTAGCCCAACACCTTATTTTCTTTGATAACCAACTCTTCTTTTGTAGGTGAGGAGAGATCTACGATGCTTGGGGGTGGCTGAGAAATTTCACTGACCTTATGAGTTTATTTGCTGCTTTCAATGACCTTTCTTGCATCTCTTATCATTGGCTTTCTAGGTTGAAACATGAAACCAACATCATCACTTGCAAACTCTAAATTTTTAGTTGTCTTGCCTTTATTTAGCTCTCTTCCTCCATCTTCAACATATTCATCTTGGACAATAGGAGTTTCTTCAATATCAATTGCATGCAAGATGTCCTCTAAGTTACCCTTAACCACTGTTTATCCTAGTAACTCTCTTGCTGCCATGTTTGCTAACTGTTGGCTTTTGTTTTACAGGTGTAGCTTTGGGTGTGTCAATCTTATGCAAAGGACCTGTGTCCATGCTCACTGGTTCTAACTGCTCTGCCACTGTTGGTGATGAAATATATCTAGGTTTTAGAACTCTTTTAGGAGTGCCATCATCTACTTCAAAACCACTCATGAATAGAAAGGATGTCCAATCTCTGCCTAATCTCTTCAACTCCTCTAACACCAAAAAACTAATCAAACCATGGTGAAAGAGAGAAGTTTCATTTCCTTCTTTTTTAACTTGGACCTTATCTGAAATTTTAGTTAGATTTCTTTATAAATAAAAGGGCAAGTCAAGTGACCTCTTACCCACAAAATGTAGAAGAAGCCTAAGGTGGTAGGAGTAGACCATGTGAAACTTTCCTTCACAGGTAAAGTACTTCTAAATGATCATCAACAGCTTTGAATAGTTTTCCTCCATGTAACTCCTTGGGATAGCATTTGTGAGATCAATTTCACTATGCTCTGGTTTGATGAATTCTTTGCAGTCCTGCATGGTGAATTTGATGCCTTTAAACCATTGTTACCCTCCTTTAGGGATTCCTATTGCTATTGCAATTTTTTCTAGTGTTACTGTGAGGTTTAGCATTCCCACCTTTGAAGTTGTTCCAGTGACACTGTTAGCAAAATCCTTGGAAACCTGTAGATGACAACCCTACAACTTTTGGAAGAATTGAAAACAACCTGTTCTTCTGAATACCTCCATGGAAGTTGGGTCTTCATTGAGAAAATTCATGTCCATGGGCTCATACCTATGGCAGTGACCACCTTTTTTAGTTTTCTTCCTTGTAGCCATGGTGGCTTTATATCTTCTCAGCCTCGCTTGCTTGATGACAACTACAACTTTTGAATCTGCCAGCAACCTGTTTGGCTCGATGAAGCAGCTCTCCAGAACTCCAATACATGCAAAGATAAAGTGAAGTATGAACAAAAGACTCAATTAGGTAATTTTTTATGGTTTCAATGACAGTTCATGCCTTAATCATGACACATGCATGCTAAAAATGGTAATGATGACCTTAGACATGAATTTGTACTTTTGAAATAACCCTAACAGACTCGAATGACCTCCACCCTAAATCCTCCAATGATGAACTGATAGTTTGCATCAAGTTTGACAAGACAGACTGGAAAAAAAAATTTCGTAGCGTAACTAGTTCATTCTCTGACAATTTCTCTATGAAACTATTAGGCAGTTTTGTTGCGAAAACTGCTATTTCACAGTGTAAAACGCTACGAAAAGAGGTAAAATTGGCTTAAGTGTCCTTTTTGAAATTAAATGCTTGGGAAATGAAATTTTACACCTAATGATGACTGATGGGACATGACATGACCTAAATGGAGGTGACCTTGAACCTTAGGATAGGTTTAAACATGTAAAAAAAATATTTTTTTTCTATACCAATTTGGAAAAAGGCTTAAGGAGACCTTATCCTTTTGAGGAGTGAAATCTATGACCATGTCAAGTAATGTTTCACATTTTATGAGTGATAATAGTGGCTCCACTTGGGATGGTATGCCCCTGTGGTACACCAAAGAACCTATAGTTCCAGTGCTATCCATCTTTTTGGAAATAAAAACTATGAAATTTGCCAAGACTTCTTCAAACTCTAATAGCCTTCACCTCAGACTCAATTTTGATGATCAACTTATCTTTATTAGCAGAAAAACATAACAAAATGGAATATATACAATGGAGTGAAAAATTAGCAGAACTTAAGAGGAATAGTGCTTCAAAAACCTGCCATTGACAGGCCCTCCAGCACAAGGTTGTCCATCCATCTCCTGCAGTAGGTAGGTGTTGTTGCCATGGAATGCAGCTACTATGAATGGACCTTTCCAGATATTCTCAAACTTACCATGTTTCCCCTTTTCTTCAATTTTGGCCTCCCACTTCAATACCACATCTTGAATCTGAAATTTTTCCTCTTTCACCTTCCTGTCAAATGTCTTCTTTATTCTGTTTTGAGATTGATGATTGTTGTTATATACTTCCTCCCTTTTTTCCTGCAGAGCTATCAACTAGTTTATTCTCCTCTAAATAGCATTAGGCTCCTCCTCTAATCCTTGCAGTAGCTTCATAGCAGGCACTCCCAAGGATGTAGGAAAAATGGCTTCAGCTCCATACACCAACTCATAAGGTGAATTATCAATTGACCTTTTGTACACACGCTATCAGCCCACAGAGTATACTTCAGCTTTAGATGCCATGACCTTTTATTTTCCTACAGCACCTTCATAATAATTCTCACAATGCTTTTGTTAGAAGACTCAACAAGATCATTACCTTGTGGATAGTAAGCATTAGAGTGTCCAAATGTAATGCGATATTGATGACAAAAACTGATCAAACTCTTAGATTTGAAAGCCTGTGCATTCTCAGTGATGATATTCATAGGACAGCCAAACTTGGACAATATGTTACTCTCTAAGAATGAAATTATGACTGAATCATTTGCTTTCCTAGTTGGGATTGCTTCAATCCACTTGGTGAAATAAGAAGTTGCTTTCAGGATCCAACGATATTGCCTTGAAGATGATGGATGAATCTCACCAATAAAATCTAGCCCTCAATACTGGAATGGCACCTCAACATAAATAGGCATCAAGGGTAAAGGAACAAGCTTTTTCTTACCATAAAAAATCTGACATTCATGGCAGGCAGCTATCTTCTTGTAGACATCTTTGAACATGGTAGGCCAATAGTACCCTACTTTGAGAATTTTGTTTGTTGTGGCCTTCCAATAGTGATGACCTCCACAATATCCTTTATGAAACTCCTGAATCAATTTTTCAGCTTCCTCTTCTAGCAAACAATTCAAAATAATACCGCCAGTATCTTTCCAATACATATTTTTATCTATGATGTCGTACCTCAAAGATTTAAACTTCACAAACATTGCTTTAGATTTAGTCAATTCAGCAGGAGCCCTATGATGATGTAAGACAAAGACAATGTCTCTATACCAGTCAGATAGGATGTACTTTTCTTCAATAGGAATCAACTCTTCATCTTCATCTGATAATTTTGAAATTTATGCAATAAAATTCACATCAAGACAATCAAAATTGGACTGTGTCATCAGCTTTGCTAGCCCCTGACCTTTCAACAATTTTGTAGGTTTGATTTCTATATCATACTCCAACAAGTTAGCTATCCACTTTCCTCTCTTACCATCAGGATCATTTTTGAGTCAAGATGTCCTTCACTACAGCATTAGGCACAAATGCTATGACATGAGAATGCAAAATATAAATTCTGAAATCTTTGATGGCTTTGGTCAAAGAATATGCCTTTTTCTCTAAGATGTTGTACTTCAGCTCTGAATTAGCAAGGGTCCTGCTAAATAATGAAATGGGCTACTCTGTACCTCGTTATCCTTTCTGCAGTAAAACTCCAGAAATTGTGTTTTCTGATGCAAATGTAAAAACCATAAATTCATTTGAAAAATCTGGGCTAATCAACACTGGGGCCTGAGTGAGTGCCTTCTTGATTTCCTCAAATGACTACTTTGCTTCAAATTTCCATTTAATGTCAGCTCCTTTCTTCATCATCTTGGTTATGTCTTTGACAATCTCAGCAAAGTTGGGAATAAACCTTCTCACAAAATTCACCCTTCCAAGGAAAGACTGAATTTCCTTCCTGTTTCTGGGAAGATCTACTTTCTGAATGGCATTGACCCTGTTTGGATCAATCTCTATCCCATCTCTAGATATAATGCACCCAAGCAACTTTCTAGAAGTTAAAGAAAAAATACTCTTAGTGGGATTAAGAGAAATACCAAACCTTCTACACTTCAGTAGAACTTTCTCCAAATGCTTCAAGTGGTCTTCCTCTCTCCTTGAGAATATTGTTATGTCATCCAGATAGACAACCACCAACTTATCCTTCTCCTCAACAAAGGAAACGTCCATTTCTCTTTGAAAGGTTGCTCCTATCTTGATTTCCTCAAATGACTACTTTGCTTCAAATTTCCATTTAATGTCAGCTCCTTTCTTCATCATCTTGGTTATGTCTTTGACAATCTCAGCAAAGTTGGGAATAAACCTTCTCACAAAATTCACCCTTCCAAGGAAAGACTGAATATCCTTCCTGTTTCTAGGAAGATCTACTTTCTGAATGGCATTGACCCTGTTTGGATCAATCTCTATCCCATCTTTAGATATAATGCACCCAAGCAACTTTATAGAAGTTAAAGCAAAAATACTCTTAGTGGGATTAAGAGAAATACCAAACCTTCTACACTTCAGTAGAACTTTCTCCAAATGTTTCAAGTGGTCTTCCTCTCTCCTTGAGAATATTGTTATGTCATCCAGATAGACAACCACCAACTTATCCTTCTCCTCAACAAAGGAAACGTCCATTTATCTTTGAAAGGTTGCTCCTAGATTCATTAGACCAAAGGGAATATTGGCATACATGAATGTCCCCCATGGTGTAGTAAAAGCAGTTTTCTCCTGATCTTTTGGGTGCACTAGTATCTGATTATATCCTGAAAAACCATCCAGAATAGACATCCTTTGGGAACCAACAATGTTCTATAGATTTTGGTCCTTCTTTGGGAGAGAGTAGTTTTCCTTCAGAGAAGCTTTGTTCAAGTTTCTGAAGTCAATGCAGATTCTGATTTCTCCACTCTTTTTCCTGACTGGTACCAAGTTAGCAAGCCATTTTGAGAATATTATTGGGAAAATAATATACATCAAAGAGCTTCTTAATTTCCTTATCAATCAAAGGCATGAGAAGTGGATTAATTCTCGTCAACTTGTGCTTGAAAGGCTTCTCATTTTCTTTAATAGGAATGGTATGCTGAATAATAATAGGATCATATTTCTTCAAATCAGCATAACTCCATGCAAAAACATCTATAAACATTTTCATCATCTCAATATATTTATGTTTCATCTCTACTGAAAGAAATTTCGAAAGCTTGATCATTTTAGGCATTGTTATTGTACCAAGGTTACAACTTTCTACCTCTTCATCATCAGCTTGTATCCTAGGGGATTTGAACACAACATTTTGGTCAAAAATCTTTTCAAGTGGGATGAGACCTTTGGGTATATAATTATTCTTCAACTGCAAAACTTCATAATTACCCTTAGTTTCAACAAGCATGTTTTGTTGATATACTTGTGTGCTTTCAAACTCCTCTTTCAATTCTATGAAGTTTTTGACTTGTTGGTTATATTCAAAAAATTCCCAGTGGATGATGTTGTCTAGGATAGCAGGCCTATGGAAAACTTCAACCTCATACCTTTCAGTGGAATGTGTAGGGATAACAAACAGACTTGCAGAAACAGCGAGGGAATCAACAACTGAGTTTTGATCCCTAGTCTTCACAATAAATGAATATTCTTGAAATTTTTCTAACATCTCCATGATCAAATTTTTGTATGCTCTTATTCTCGCATCCTTGGTTTGATATCCACCTTCAACTTGTTTAATAACCAATTCAGAATCTCCACAGACTGAAATTTTTTGGGCACACAATCTTTTCAAAATTTCTAAACCCAAAAATAGAGATTCATACTCAGCCATATTATTTGTTCAATTAAATTTCAACTTGAAAGAATAGAACTTACTTTCATCTTCAGGAGTTGTGATCCAAATGCCTGCTCTAGCCCCCTTTCTTCCAGTTGATCCATCAAAGTGTAACAACCACCAACCCTCAGCCTTTACTTCAATGATTTCCTTATTTTCAACCTCTTGAATTTTTGCTTTCCTTTCATCTTCTGCTTCATCAGTTAGCTCATTGAAAATAATAGCTGATCCTAATTCAGTTTCAACAGCATAAATTGGGAAATTATGAGGTTCATCCTTACTACTTACCATATAATCCATCCTTGTCTCTCTGTACAGTCTTCTTTTCTCACCAAAAACAGGAATGGTGGCATAAGTTAGTTCCATCTGCATTCTGCCTTTGATCTTTGCTTCCCAAGACCTGGATAACAACATGCAAAACTTGGGTGGAATGTTTGCTACCACAATGTCCATTACCACTACCTTGGCAAGGAATTGTGTAAGACCAACAACAACATCTTTTATCAATCTAATGAATTGAACTCTTTTTGAATCAAAAGAGAACAAATCCTTGTATGACCTAGTGATTTCCAATCCCATCCTTTCCATAATCACTTTAGGCATGAGGTTATGAGAGGCCCTTGAATCCAACATGACATTGTGTAATGTCATGTCATGGATACTAAGACTGACATAGAAAGGAGGTACCTCTTCGTTCTATTCATATTCCAATATTGGTCCCAAATGGATGGTAGGATGGCCCTCTTGAACATTAAGGTGTCAACAACTCCTGGTTGGGAATTCAACATTTTTATAATTTTACTTCTGTATTCATTCACCTTAAGAATTTACCCAAAAGGTACTCAGATCTTGATTTTGGAAACCTCATTCTCCAAATTGGAAACAAAATTAATCTTTTCAATTTATTTGACAGGAGGAGGAGGTGGTAGATCTTTTCTAACCTCAGCTGCTGTAGGATCATCTTTCTTAGGCTGTATTTTGTTTGCAGTAATAGGGACATTTCTATTTTTGAGGTTGTATTTCTTGTGCATTTCAAATATTACATGTTGATAACCCTTAAGGTAATCAAATGGTTCCTCACCCTTGTTTACATCATGATCAGGCTCATCATGTTCTTCTTTAGTCAAAAAAATTCCAGACATGTTTTCATCTAAGCAATGAATGGATTCTTCTGGGATTTCAGGCTAATCTTCTTCATCTACTAGATTTTGCTGAAAATAAGGCCTTACTTGAGGGTCAGGCTAATTTCTGTTTCCCCTTGGTCTCTGCTAACTTTGAGGTCTTATGAACTGAGGATTACTAAACTGTGGCTCGTGTTGTGCAGGAGGTGCAGAAGAATTTCCAAGGGCAAGCCTATCCATCAGTTTTTCCATTGTTTTCATCATGGAGTCAAATTTATCATCTAAGGTGGAAGGATTATCTTATTCTTTCAATTTTGTCTTTCCCATATTGGATTTTTTAGCTGCTATCATATTGACTTCCACCTTAACAACATCATTTTGCATTTATGCTAGTGAATGGGATTCACTTTCTCTGAGTAGGATATAAAAGTCAGAGTCAAAAGCTTCAGCATCTCTTAGTTGAGCTGCTCCTGGTGGAGGCTTAAGATGGGCAGTAATGGAATCATAGACTTTATTAAATCTCTTGGAGAAATTTTGGATAGTTTCATCTACAACTCTTTTCAAACTATTGTATTCAATGAGGGCTTGCACATGGTTTTTTCTATTTCCCCACTTTCTCAAGAAGCTATCTTCAAACTCATTCCAATTATGTAGGCTTCCTAGAGCAAGGGCTTTGAAGCACTTTCTGACCTCACCAGTGAAACTCTAAGAAAAAAGCCTCATTTTGAAATCTTCATGGTCAACCTCCTCCCTATATATGAAGACATTAAACTGGTCTACATGATCTTCAGCTGTAATCTCTGCATCACTTCCCCAAGTTTTGATTCTAGCAGAATATTTGCTTGGAAGGGAATTAAGGATAGCTAGGAGAACAAGAGGGGCATACCTAGCAGGTGCAACAGCAGGTGGAGGTGGAACATTTCCAACCATGATGATAGGGACTGTGGTATTTTTAGGGACAACAGTAGTAGAAGAAGAGGCACTATTAGGAGGCGTGTGGCTGGTCTTTGTAGTCCAGTTACAATTGAACTCCAGTTAGGTAAAGGAAAACCAGTTTTTCTTCTTAGCAAGATTTAAAATGGGTCTAGTTCCTTCAACTTATTTAAATATTCCCTCTCTAACAATAAATCTAATGTGACTTCCCCCCAGAATTCTTCTTTATCTTTTTGGGTCACTAAGGCTGAGGTATCAGTACCTCTTCTTTATAGGTCTAAAATAATTTCAGTCAATTCTTTTTCATTTTCAGACCTAAACAAGACTTCCTGAATTTTATCATCAAAATTTTTATCTTTAGGACTTCTTAAAACTTCAGAGGAAAAAGCTCTTGTGTGTAATGGAGTACCTAACTGTGAAGAGTTGCTTTGAATGCCTTTGGAAATTGTGTTTGGATTATCCACTATAACAGGTGGGTTAGGATCTGGATTGCTACTCATGTATCTCCTTCTCGAAGCCACCTTTAAGAATGAATTTTTGAAATGTAGTCACTGAGGTAGTTGTAGCCTCCAACAGATTCTAAGCTCCTTCTACCTCCAAGATTCCAGCTTCACTTTTTGCACAAAAAATTTGGGAAAAAAGTCTTCAGACTCCCAAGAGATGCACCAAAATGTTATCACCAAATTAAACTTGATTGTCTCCTTATCAAAAAACTCAGTGTAACTGTTTCAAACCACTTCTAACTGAAGCTTAGCCTCTTCAGTTTGAGCGGCCTCTCTCAAGGGGGTTTTATGATATTGAATGATGATAGTACTAGATGGCTAACTCTATGGAAATTGGACTTGTTTTTTATGATTGCAGGTTGAAAAGAATGCAGGCTTGCTACCATTGGGCTTATGGAGTCAGCAATCGGTATTTTTAGTGACAAAGGTTCTTTAACATGGAATCTGAGGTAGATAGAGGTCTTTAATGGAGGCAAATCACACATAAAACATAGGAAAACACAGTCATTTCATCACTAAAGGAAGTTAGAGCATAAAATTATGAATTCTGAGTAATAGAGATGAAATATACTACAAGTCATAAAACATAAAGATATAGATCAATAACACATCAAAAACCTCATGAGAATCTCAGGTCTGTCAAGAAGAATGTCACTTTGTATTACTGATATAGGTCAAAAACATAAAAGCAACAATTTAGTGCAAATTTTCTCCAACCATTTACTACTTCGATGATTTGTCTTTAAATAGCTATTCTTTACAACAAGGATGATCTGCCTGGTGGCTAGATCCTCGAATTCTCCTATGACACCTTTCATAACTGAAAAACATAAATTACAACAGAAAATTGACAGTTATCTTCTAAAGAAACCATCTCCTAATAGGAATCTAACTCCTATTTATTACATTTCTCTACCCTATCTATGAAAAGAGTTACATGATGGTTACAAAGTAAATATCATATGCTGGAGAGACACATGATAAAATTCAACACCACTTTACATATTTAAACCCTCCCTATATTTGTGGAGCATAACCCTGGTTTTTAGGAATAGATGACCCTTGACTTCAACACTGTTTTGATTGATGACCTGGCTGCATGACACTCCCTTTGAGTCATAAATATATGATGATAAGCTCCCTTGACATGTTGGAGGACTCTAGTTGGAAAAAAATGCTTTTAAGATGCTCAAAAATTCTAACAATTTCTCGCTACGAAAACATGACAGTTTCGTAGCAAGTTTTGGTAGCGTAGAAAAAGTGGCTTCTCCATCCATTTACTTCACTCCTTTTTTGTTCCATCATGTTAATCAAGTCATGACACCTTACCACCATGAATCACCCTCCTTGAATCATGCAAAAACTAACTTAAAAAAAAATGGCTACTACAGGTTTTTTCGTAGCGTATTCGTGGCTTCAAGCCCGAGGTACGCTACGAAATTGTGTAAAAACCTAGAAATTGCCCTTTCAAAATTGTCTTCAAAAATTGACCTCCAGTTGAAAAAATTTTATTTTATGCATGTTATGGACCTCCTAAGGCATATCTCATCCAATTTACTATTCCTATGGTGTTTCCTCTTCATTTATGATCAGTTGAATTATAGGATCTTCCACCACAATCATTTTAAAACCTTTCTTTTCCAGCTCTTCATGAATCAGATCCAATTTCTCTTGAAGATATTTCACTTGGTCCTTCAATGTCCTATTCTTGGATTAAAAGTGCAGGTTTAAATTTTTGATGTGAATGACCTCTCTTCTTAGTGGCTGAGTCCACTTTATCAGTTTTTCTGTATTTTCCAAGGTCTTTGAGGCATTTGTAACTTGATCTTCCCAGATCTTCCTCATTTGTTTAAACTGAACCGTTTCAGCTCTATGCTTCTTTGCCTATTTCCTCAAAACTTATATCTCTTCACCTGCCTCTTTCAAATGCTCCTTAAGGGTTTCAACTTCTAAATTTTCAGTTATTTTCTCTTTACCCTTATTTTGTTTGATAACAAGCTCTTCTTTTGCAGGTGAGGAGAGGTCTATGATGCTTGGTGGTGGCTGAGCAATTTTACTAAACTTTTGAGTTTCTTTGCTCCTTTCAATGACCTTTCTTGCATGTCTTTTCATTGGATTTCTAGGTTGAAACATGAAACCAGCATCATCACCTGAAAACTCTAACTTTTTAGTTGTCTTGCCTTTCTTTAGCTTTCTTCCTCCATCTTCAGCTTGGACAATAGGAGTTTCTTCAATATCAATTGCATGCAAGATGTCGTTTAAGTTACCCTTAACCATTGTTTGGCTCCTAGTAACTCTCTTGCTACCATGTTTGATAATTGTTTGCTTATGTTTTGCAGGTGCAGCTTTGGGTGTGTCAATCTTCTGCAAAGGCTCTGTCTCCATGCTCACTGGTTCTAACTGCTCTGTCACTGTTGGTGATGAAATATCTCTAGGTTTGGGAACTCTTTTAGGAGTGACAACATCTACTTCAAAACCACTCATGAATAGAAAGGATGTCCAATCTCTGCCTAATCTCTTCAACTTCTCTAACACCAACAACTTAATCAAACCATGGTGAAAGAGAGAAGTTTCATTTCCTTCTTTTTAACTTGGGCCCTATCTGACATTTTAGTTAGACTTATGTATAAATAAAAGGGAAAGTCAAGTGACCTCTTACCCACAAAATGTAGAAGAAGCCTAAGGTGGTAGGAGTAGACCATGTCAAACCTTCCTTCACAGGTAAAGTACTTATGAATGATCATCAGCAGCTTTGAATAGTTGTCCTCCATGTAACTCCTTGGGATAACATTTTTGAGATCAATTTCACTATGCTCTAGTTTGATGAATTCTTTACAGTCCTGCATGGTGAATTTGATGCCTTTAAACCATTGCTCTTCTCCTTTATGGATTCATGTTACTGCTGCAATGCTGTCTGGTGTTATTGTGAGGTTTATCATTCCCACCTTTGAAGATTTTCTAGTGAAACTATTAGCAAACTCCTTGGAAACCTGTAGATGACAACCCTCCAACCTTTGGCAGAATTGCAAACAACATGTTCTTCTAAGTACCTCCATGGCATTTGGGTCTTCATTGAGAAAATTCATGTCCATGGGCTCATACCTATGGCAATGACCACATTTGTTAGTTTTCTTCCTTGTAGCTATGGTGGCTTTATATCTTCTCAGCCTCGCTTGCTTGATGACAGTTGCAACCTTTGAATCTGCCAGCAACTTGCTTGGCTTGATGACGCAACTCTCCAGAACTCCGATTACATGTAAAGAAAAACTGGAGTATGAAAAAAAGACTCAATTGGGTAATTTTTTATGGTTTCGATGACAAATCATGCCTTAATCATGACACATGCATGCTAAAATCGGTAATGATGACCTCAGACATGACTTTGTAATTTTGAAATAACCCTAACAGACTCGAATGACGTCCACCCTAACCCATCCAATGATGAACTGATAGTTTGCATCAAGTTTGATAAGTTAGACAGGAAAACAGTTTTTCGTAGCATAGCTAGTTCATTCTCTGATAGTTTTGCTACGAAACTATTAGGCAGTTTCGTAGCAAAAACTGCTATTTCACAGTGTAAAACGCTACGAAAAGAGGTAAAACTGGCTTAAGTGTCCTTTTTGAAATTAAACGCCTGGGAAATGAAATCTGACACCTAATAATGATTGATGGAACATGACATGACCTAAATGGAGGTGACCTTGAACCTTAGGATAGGTTTAAACATGTAAAATAAATAAATTTTTCCTATACCAATTTAGAAAAAGGCTTAAGGAGACCTTATCCTTTTGAGGAGTGAACTCTATGACCATGTCAATTAATGTTTCACATTTTATAAGTGATAAGATTAGGGAACAGACTTTCTACGACTAGATATCGCCTTGCTGCACAGTTTCCATGTTCACACAAATGCCATTCGCAGAATAGAATGGTTGACGAAAATAGAAAAGTCTTGATTAAAAAGAAAAAGCCTATCGGCCTAAAAATGGAAGAAAGAAATACTAAAAAGTATTTTGTATAGGTTTAACTAAAAGAGACATCATGTGTACTCCAATGTGGAGCGGGCCCTTCCGTACCTTGTGATACAAAGTATAAGTTGAACACGATCAAAGAATCATCGTTGTTTATGAAATTGTGGCTTAAAAATAAGAATAAACGCATAGCGCAAATTGTGGTGCAGCAAGTGGGGAGTGCTAGGTCACAAGTCACAAATTTAGCGATGACTGGCAGGCAATGTACACAACACATCAAAGTTTAAAATAATGATAAATATAAAATATTTATTAGAGAGTTTTTTTGTGTTTTTTTACAGCTAGAAAATTTATCATAATTTAGTTGTCAGTGGAGACACTTATCAGTAAATAGTAACCATCATCTGCTAATGTAGCTGTTATTCAAATTAAATCATGCCACTATAATTACCCATTGGTGGTCCATAAGGGAGCAGGCTTTCACTCCATCCAAATGCCTCTAGGTATTGGGTTGTTAACATGTTTAGAATTTTTTGAGATTCATAAGTTTTAATTGTGTAATTTTCATCATCCAACCCCTGTAAAAAAATTTCAAAGCACTTAAATTTATTTATATATTCAACAATACATTTTAAGAAAAAAATTACAATCTCCAAAAAATTAATCAAAAACATTGTATACTTAAAACTGCATGATCAAAGGCTCAGTATTTTAGCTCAAAAATGAAAGTGCTCAGAATTGATTGAAAATAGAATGACTGCAACCAGTCCGTCGGCAAGAATCCAACGCAACTCGTTTCATTGAAAACCAAGTTCGGATGAGGAAGTTATTGTCTGTTGATCGTCGTTCAGAACTGGCACATTTTTATAAAAAATTGTAGAATAGGTACAGGCTGATGACATGGTAGCCCAATCAGTGTTCAAGGAATCTTCTTCAGTTTTTTTCCAATGGGATGGTGACAAGTGTCACCACTAGATTCGCCAGTTTGATTTGTGAAGGTAAAATTTCTCCAATGACCTCCCAATATTGAATTTGGGTTTATGGTTCTATGTGCTGGATTTTTTTATTTTTATTTTTTAATTATTTAAGGCTGGAATTAATATATATATATATATATATATATATATATATATATATATATATATATATATATATATTGTATGGTTAAGTTCATATATATATATATAAACTTAAACTCAAACCTTAATTAATTTTATTAATTCCACATTTATATATTAGTAAACCCATTTCAAATGTTTATTAAACATTGACATATTTTATAAACCCAAAGGTTCGAATCTAAATATTATGGTGGAGTGTAATAGTAATTCAAAGGTCCGACATATGTAATGGGTGGCGTATCAAAGTTTATAAAATGCACAAGGTAATACATTAACGGTGGAGTGGTTAATAAAGGTTTGGAATGGGTGTGTGTATACAGTGCCAAAAACATTATGGAGGAGCAAGGTCGGGGCTCGACCCCATGACCTCGCCAAAACCTTTCCAGCGCATTTCATTTCATTGAAATCCTTTGCACAAAAATTGCACCAGTTCATTGAAATCCTTTGTGCCAAAATTGTATTAGAACGTGTTTTGTTGATCCGACGGCAAAATGAGGGGGCCAGCCCTCCTCCACATGACCATATGACATGACCACGTTCCAACCAAAACCATAACACGGATTTTAAGTGTGCTTATCCCATTTAATCTGGGATTAATCCTAATTATTCCTCCTCCTAATTAGTGGCAGAATTAGTAGCGATGCTAAATTCAGAGATTCTGCCACATTTGTCGGAGTTACCTGGAGTCCTTCCAGATTTGGAGGAGAAATTGGGGGAAGTTTATTTTTTCCATAACTGAGTCAATTTTTGACCAAATTGAGCTCAGAAAGAGTCATTATTGGCTAATTGGCATGCTATGAACACATTGGAACAGGTTGCAGAGGCAGAGGAGCAAGTTTACATAGGTTTTTATTGCTTTGAAAAAATTTGAAGCCTAGGGCCACTAGGAGAGAAGGCCATGCCTAGAGAATCTAAAGGCCAAATTGAGTAAATAATAGCCATTTCTGATAGATTTCGATATTTTGAACTCATTGGAATAGGTTACAATATCATTTGATGCATGTAAACATAAATTTGAGCACAATTGAGATAATACAGAGGCCAAGCTATGAAGCTGGACCAAGGAGATGTAGCCAAGGAGGGGTGAATTCCTTCATCAAAACTCTATTTTAATGGATCAGTTGTGATGGTTTTCTGTTATTTATGTTGCTGTTGTTCAACCTTTTAAATTCATACTTTATGCTTTCAAATTCACTCATAAAATTCAGTTTTAATTACCTCTTTGACACACATAAGCAACAAGGGAACCTTTACATCAAGCATAAGATCAGTAAATAAGTTTTATACTAAAAATGAAATTAGCACAACAAAACTAGCATTGAAATTCAGATCACTGCACCCAAAAGGTCTTGGATGGGCTGTTTTGAAGGCAAAAGGAGGGGACAAGTTCTCATCCCTCCTGGCCGACTGGTCGAGGGACATGGCAGCATGCTCCCACAAAGGAATAAATTTTTGTCAATACATTAAAACCTCCCTTGAGACAAGTAGTACATCATATCCTTGATCCCAAGACCATGCATCACAAATGCCTTATGGATAAGCTTCTCTGCTAAGATGATCATTTCATAGGAAATGAAAGGCATTTGTTTGATTATAAATTTGGCTCCCCTTCTAGTACGAGTATGTCTGCTCTCTAACAATAAAAAATTCACCCCATAGTCAGTTATCCCATCTTCTACTCTCAGCTCTCTCCAAGGAGGTCTTTGGTTGGCTCACCTCAGTGAAGCTATGTTAGTCCCTGTTGCAATTTCCATCCTCGTCCATGGTAGTTGGAGTTTCAATCACATTTTTCAGCATTCTTGGTATTATACAGATACTTTCCTCTCACCCCTCTAGTTGGCAAGTCAAGGCCTGTTGTTTCCACTTCTTGAACTATATTCTCCACATGCAAATTGGAACTCTAGGTTGCTCATAGGTGGCAGCAAGAAGATCAACTCCACCTTCTATGGAAATCAAACTACTGTTTCGTTCCTTGGTCTAACAATTTTGATGTCTACACAATATTTTTCTCTTCATTTTTGTCCTTGTATTCAATATTGCAACCCTTTCATTCTTGGTTAGCTTGTTTGATGTGGTTTTTCTCATTGGGCTCTCTTTTCTCTTGAAGTCCTATTACCCTATTTGTCTGCATTAGAATTCCTACATTTTCCTCTATGCCTTAAGTTTTGGTGGCCAATTACTTAGTGCCACTCTCCCTTGATTGGCTCATTGTTCGTTTTCTTCCGTCTCCACGCCCTCTATGTTTCCTTGAGGCTATTTGGTAGCTTTTATTTTCCATGTCCTCTGAACTACCCAACCTTCACTTACATGTTCGCTCCCCTTCCTTTTGTGGCCCTCTCCTCTAAATTCAATGCCCACTTGTTCACTTTCTCTCATATCCTTTATAGTTTCAGAGTTTGGTTCAAATTCATGACTCATCAGTGAGTGTGTGTATGACAAGGGGCCACTAATTATCAGTAGTAGGCCTCTTGGGGACATACACATGCACATCACATGCTTCATGTTTTGAGACCTCACCCTAAGACCCATCCGTGAGGAACCTACTCACTTAGAAATGGAAGGGGTCTCCTATCGACATCAACTTTCATACACTAAAATTTTGGTGGATCTAGCTGATTGGGTGCCTGATGTTGGGAACACCCATGGTAGGTTTAATCAATATATGCCCACATTGATTTGTATTTTCATCTAAAGTTTCTACTAGGAAGAATATTGTTGGAACACTTTGAGCACAAGGCTGGTATCCTACACTCCCTGGAGCACTTCCACCAGCTTCTGAGGGAAATCGACCAATGTATAAGTTGCCTTGAGCACCATTTGGGAATTCCTCAACAAGTTGGGATCACTCCCAATAGAATGGAAGAACCAATTCAGGTGGCCGCTACAATTCTTATTCCTAGACCTTGTTTACTATGCTCGTAGCTATTTTGTTCTCAAATCAAATAATTGTATCTACGAACCTATCTAGTAATTTTTTTAGTATATATAATCTCTTCTCATTTTTGTAAAGCACAATCTCACTTGCCTTTCTACGAAAATTATACTTTGAATATGGTCTAATCTCCCTAGTAAAACAATAACCTAGCATTACTTAAATATTTATATAAATCTCACTTTAAAAAGAAACAATATTTATAATAAAAAACTACACAAAAAAATATTTATAAATTACTATAACATGTTATAAATTATTTATAAATTATTATAACATATTATAAATTATTTGAAACATTGAAATTATATAAACTTACCAAATTTAAAATTATATTTTTATTATTTTTAATTAAATTTGATAAAAAAAATAAAAATAAAATAAAATATTATTATATAAATACAAAACGAAATATTAATCCTTAATTAAATTTGAGAAAAGAAATTATTATCATATAAATATCAAAAATATATATAAATGAAAATATAATATAATATTATGTTTATTGAAAATTAAGAAGTACTTTTGGATTTGCGCATTTGGAAAGCGAGGATCAATCTAAGATTAACCCGATTATGAACAACTAATTTTCAAACCCGATTATGAACGACTAATTTTCAAAAGGAATAATTATGATAGTCGTGACTAACATTTTTGGTAGTCCTTTGCATTTGGTCATTTTATTATACAATGAAATTTCTTATTAATTTTTTGAATTTGGTTGGTTTCTACTCAGCTACTTTCAATTAAAAATTATTAATGAATTAATGAATATGTATGAGAATCATGTGTAAATGTGTTTGTGTTTAATTTGGAGTTGAAACGTTTTTTTCTTAAATATATATTTAAATATTTTTTTTAGATATAATAAAAACAAAAATGAATATATATGATTGGTTTGTTTAATTAAAAGTATTATAAAACATTAATAATCTCATTTTCAATGATCATATTAAGGAGAAGTGGTAAAAATATTTCACTCACTCTCAACCATAAATAAAATATTTCACGTGAGATATAATCAAAAAGAAAAATGAATATACATGTTTTTTATTTGTTTAATTAAAAAGTATAATAAACATCAATAATCACACTCTCACTGTCCATACTAAAGAGAAGTGGTAAAAATATTTCACTCTCGCTCTCAACTATAAACAAAATATTTCAATGCCCATATGAAACAACATAATCTTATATCAACTTTATAGAGAAATATAGTTGTTACAAGTTAAAAAAGAACTATATATACATTATATAAAGCAATTGAAAAAAAAAATATTACTTATAGTTAAAATGTTTTAAACAATCTCACTAGTTTATGCTCAAGTAAATTTTGATCTATTTTATACATTAAAAAATGTTACATAAACAATGAAAAATTACATGTGGTTTCTATATATCAAATCTGTCGAGGTGCAAACATTTTATTTAAATATTACACTACAAAAGAAGTTTTCACCTCAAGAGATTTGATCCCTATCCATGGTTAAGATGGATCTATAGTGGTATTATAATTTACTAATATGTTAGGTTAGTTATTTATAGGGATTAGATTTAATGGTGGAAAGTTAGGAGTGCCTTTACTGTCAGATAAACTTTAATTTTTTGCAAGGGCTTTACCTTGACATCATAGGACACCTTGAGGTAGTGGTCGAACATATGGTTTCACCCAGAGAGACTAAACTAATATCCTCTTGACACAAACACATATAATTGTATCAGATCCCAACCTCATGTCCTTTTAATAATTTGGTTCATCGGGCTAGGTGAAATGGTGGATATCCCACATCAAAAAGCATTTTCTAACCGATATTAGGGCTCTATCCAGGTTCAAAAATCAGTTACCTTTCCTAGTGTGGCTTGTGCCACAATTGTGTTAGGCTTAGGAGTATAGAAGTAGTCCCTTTGACTTGACCCATGCCTCCCTAGTGGCTTGTGGACAATTGTGTTAGGCTTAGGAGTATAGAAGTAGCCTCTTTGACTTGACCCAAGCCTCCCCAGTGACAAGTGGTAGGTCTACCAATTCTCCCAATATTTAAAAAAAATGACTTCCTAATTTATAAATCAAGAACACTTTTATCATTGAAAAAATCATTATATATAATGAGTTAGAACTTTTTTATTACATTATTTTGGCATTTGCAATTTGTTAATAAATGCCTAATATTAAACCCTAGTATTAGAGAGATAATAATCAACACTCTCTTTAACATAATAATATTAGTTCTAGCTATTATTATCCTTTACATAAAAAATATTATAAAAATAATCAAATTATTATTGTTGTTGTTGTTGTTGTTGTTGTTGTTGTTGTTGTTGTTTAGGAATAGAGGAATTATTAATTGGATTGTTTTTGTATTTTCTTCATATAAGTATGATTCTAACCACTACCACTAAAACCTTTAGGTGCCTACATACGCCCCTTCCACAGACACAGGTAAGTCGAGGGGATTTTGAACCTCAAACCTCATGATACATAACACTTCATTAAATGACAATGCTCAATTGAATTCCTCCCCCAAAGAAACATAACTAGATTACAAAAATAATATAAAAAACTATTTTATTTTTTAACATCTCATACTTCTATATTGATAGAATTGCATTGTTGATCACTTTTTCCTTGTAAGTGGAAATTATAAATGCCAAGGGGAACCCTTGTAGAGATAAAGGAGCACCTTCCTTCATTTTCATAAAGTTGAAATTCCTATTTATGAATGATTTTGAAGGATTTAATGAATGAGATCTTTAATTAGTCTTAGTTTCCTTTTATTTTTCTTTTTTGTTGGAAACAAAGAATAAAAAGATATCACCTCTCAAAGTTTTAATTTTAAGATCTTAGACCACCATCAAGAGATAGGTTCTCACAATTTTCTATAAACAAATTCAATAGCTATAAATAATGGAATCTACACCCTCACTATATTTTTTTTTTGCAATTCGATACAAAATTCTCTATTAATAAAAATAATTTACATTGAAAACATGCTTATCCAAAAAAATACTAATCGTGGAGTGCAAAACTCTAACCATATATCTTTGAATACCATCAAACATTCCAAAAAGCAAAGACTAGTTTAATCATCATTTACCACTAGTTTTACAAAACATCACACATGAACCAGGTGGATATTGGTGGCCACCCACCTATTCCACCTGGAACTCCAGTCAGTTTCATCAGTTTCCTTGTTTATAATAGCATTTACTATTTTTAGTAGTTTTTCAGGTCTTGAAATTCTGCCCCAGTTTTGACCCCCTAAACAGAAATTTTTTGAGATTCGCAGTAGACCCTTGGCCATAGTCAGGGGCCTGTGGAAAATATTGTAGTAATCAGATATATATTTCAAAAGAGGTATCATACATGCCAACCAAAGATAATATGACCAAGTGGTGACCCTGGGAAGTTGGTTGCCCAATTAACCCCAATGAGGCCCACAAACTCTTGGCGTTCCATCTTTTGGGTTAGGGTTTTGGTTGTTTAGGGTTTTATCTTATTGTTCAATAATAAAAAAAGGCCCTCAAGCCTTATTGTAACACTGTTCAGAGGAATGTAGCTACCAAATCTCTTCTCAGAGATAAGCTACCATCACCCGAGCTAGTTTATTTGCATTTTTTTTGTAAGCATTTTTCAGTTTTTTGATATTAATGAAATGAAGTATTATGTCTACTGCAACTCTGTGTTTATGGTTATATTTTTATTTTGTTGCATTAATTTTTAAGTTTGGATCAACACACGTGATAACTATATATGTCCCCACAGAAAAAGATGGCAAGATTTTGAATATTGAAACACATAACTATAACAGGAAAATTTCCAATTAGTACAGTGAAAAAGAATACCAGTAAAAACCCACCATCAGATTTCGTTTTTGATACCATGAAGCCCATGAAAACAACTAGTGTGCAGGCCATGCTGAGGAAAAATGCCAAAAGTATGATTTGCGACAAAAAAATGCCCTTAGTCTGAAATCACAGCCTAAGAGAGCTGATATCCATTAGTTGGTGGAGCAATGTTGACCATTTGAGCATTGATCGTGGCAGGAGTGTCAATGATATATTCAGAGTCGGAATCAAAATCCAACACTACATACTTTTATACCCTTTTCAAACAAGTGAGTATGTCATCCAAATAGAAACGAACATTCCTTAGGAGGCATTTTATGTCCACATGACCTGAAAAAACCTTGTAATTATCCACCTGTCTATCTAGGAGCAAAAAATGAAATAGAGTGTCCAATTGTTTATGTATTGCAACAAAATGAAAGAAGTGCAATATTCTTCTTCTAAATTTCCCAAGGTTGGAAATCCATTTAACATCTTGGTTACCCACCTCCGAATCAAAGAAGTAGGCCTTATTTCCAAATTCTTTGGATTCAAGGTGTCAAATCTCCTTTCTAATCTCTGGAGGAACCGAGTCAAACAAGGTTTCCACTAGATTCCATCCAAATAAATGTTTGTGCTAAGAAATAAAGCTACTACTAGCACCTTCCCATCGGCTTTCCATTCTCTAACGAGGCGACATAGTCATAAAGAGGTACGTAATATTGGCACTAACTTGACTTTAAATGTAGGTGGAATTTTAATTATTATTTAAATGAGAGGCATCACAATTATTTAATAAATTGTTTCTTTTTTTAAAAACAAGTAATAATGGGGTACCAACTTATGCTCAAGCTCCATCCATCATTTTTATTGACATTGAAAATTAGTATCTATATTTCAATTATTTCCTTCACCTTTACCTTCCTATAATGTTTTATCTTGTGACTATACTTGAATTTTCTAGGTATATATGATTTTGATTTTGCAAAGTGTTATGACAGAGTAATTTGTTTAATGTAACCATGAGAGATATCAATGTTGTATTATTTTATTTTAATTTGAAAGGATCTCCCAATATTACCAATATAAACCTAGCCACAATGAGAAAGAACATAGTAAACACATTATTCTTTCTTAATATCAATTAATGCCAACACTTGACCAATTCAAGATATATTATATGATTATAGTGCTATTGTGGGAGAAATTAGGTGGGGAATTTATAGCTATATAATTGGTGTATATGTAACAACCCTTGTAAAAATCCATGTAAAAAAATATATAAGACCACGGCCAATGGGACACATATTCCAAGCTAAATGGTGGGAAAAACATCCTAGTGTGTGTTCATTTCAGTTATTATGGCTAAAGAAAATTGGAAAAGGCAAAGACAAAGGCTTTGGAAAGACATGAAGTATTAATTGGCATTTTATTTATGAAAATAATTGAAATTAGGAGGAAAGGAAGGTAAAGGGCCACAAGTTGCATGTGAGGAGGAAAATGAAGGAAAATAATGGAAAATGAAGAAAATAGAGCCCTCATTAATAAAAAGGCTTCTGAGGATCAGTGGGTACGATTTTTTCAGTTCAGATTTGGAGCTCTCATTATTCTCTCTCTCTCTCACATACTCTTAGATACTTAGATTTTTCTTAGAGCACTCTTGGAGAGTGTGGATACTTGGTGATTTAGAGCAAGAAGGAAAAAGAAGAGTAGGAAAGCAAAGGTGGACATCGAGATCAGAAGCTACAACAAGATTTGATTGAAGGTACCGAGTTGCATGTATGTTTTCCTCACTATTTTTGGCATGCGTGGGTATGCATGTGGATTTTCCTAGCCTTGCCATTTCCCAGACAACCATGGTATTGTGGGTTTATTTCCATTGATTGTTTTCTAGTTGTTTCTCATTATTCCTTTAGATGCGGGTTGAGTTATTAGTTCCTGGAAGCCTTGGTTAGGCAAACGCTCTGGAAGCCCGAAAAACAACTATGGGTTGAGATACTAGTCTTGTAAGCCTTGGTTGGAAAAACCCTCTGAAATTCCTAGGTGGGTTGAGTTACTAGTCCTAGAAGCCCTAGTTGGACAAATACTCTAGAAGCCCTGTAATAGTTTGGGTTGAGTTACTAGTCCTGGAAGCCCTAGTTGGAACAAAGACTCTAGAGGCCTGGAAAAACTTGGATAGAGATCAATCCATGATGGTTAGTGATGTTTGATCGTGAGGTGGAATCACTAGTTTTGGGTTGAGACAGTTTGGTCTCTAGAGCCCTAGTTTGGTGTTGATTGATGTAGTTGATAAATTCCCACATTTATTCTTGGAATATGACATGGGGGTGATTGGCTGAAGTGAGACTTGGCTCAACCAATCTATGGTGGGGTGGAACGTGGAATTCCCATCTTCAGTTGGTTTTTATATTCAGAAATGAAGAGATCACTCCTTTGGTTTTGGTATGCAAATCTACTAGTTATTATGTGGATTTCATTGGTGTTATATCCATGGTATTTCTATTGTTATTATGCTGGTTATAAGCATGTATTTTATCAATGATGATGTATGGATCTATCTATGTTTTTTCCTGGAAATGAATAAAAAATGTATCTATGGTAAAATAAACTATATTGTATCTTATGATGTAGAGGAGAAATGCTTCTTCTCTATTCTTAGATTAGTAGGAGACCCCTATGTTTAAATTTGTTGTTTACTCCTGTAGATGCAATTTTTGTGACATGTTTGACAAAATTCCTATTATGGTTGGTCGGGGTACGGATGAGTTCCTGATTATGTGATTTCCTCCATGTATTTGTTTTAATGTTATTTATCCTCTCCTAAAGTTACAGGAAGTTTTGGTAAGTGACCTGGGATTAAGGGCTAAAAATGTGGCTAAAATCCTGGAGTTGTAGGCACAAAATTCACTGTTTGGGGTCCTAGACGCTACCTTTCCAAGGCTAGGCCGTAGCTAAGGGTCTATAGATGCTCCCTTTCCCATACACGCCTGCATCTAAGGCTCAAGAGGGTCAAAAATCAGTCCACCTTAAGGTTTCAGGGGTTTGGGAGGGTGGTTTACCTCATGAAGGTGTTGTTGATGTTGTGTAAGGTGCGTTTTTCGTGTTTCTGTCGGTTCAACTTCCTTAAGGTCATCTAGTAGGTTGAATCTCATATTATTAGCCTCTCGTCACATGTTTAACCCAGTTGGCCAGTTACTTGGGTAGATGTGGGAAGAGGGTGTTACAGAGAGGTATTAGAGCTAGGTTCAACTCTCAGACTGGATGGGTGGTGTGTTGATCATGCATTTATGTTGGTTGCATGTGTGTGTAGTATACTTGTGTTCTACATGTTCTTGTTGCATCCGTGTTGTGTTGGCCATGGTGGCGTCACCATGGAAGTTTTGATGGTGTTGTTGTCAAGATGTTGTCATGATTATATGACTGGTTATGTGTTTTTCACTCTTATGTATTGTCCATGCATGCTTGCCTACATGTTGCTACATATTGTGTATGCATTTCTTGTTTATGGTAGGTCACATATTGGTCATGATTGTGTGTTGTCAGTGTATTCTTTCTTATGTGATGCTATATGTGGGACATGCATTGGTAGTTCATGATTGGTTATGCATGTCAAGTGGGTGCATATGGTCAAGTTTGCATTGGTTTGGTGAAGGTTGTCGTGCATAAGTTCATTGTATGCAATTAGGTCATCATGAGAATTAATTGATATGTTATGATGCTAATGTGTTGGTTGAGATAAAGCAGGAGATGTAGATCGATAAGTGAAGTTGAAAAAATGGAATTTGGGGTAAGAGAAGATCATCATACAAGAATGTAGGTATGTGATTCATGGTTTTTGTAAGCATTAGAGTTACTTATATGTTTTTTATTCTATTATTTATGGTTACATATGTGATAAATGCTAGTTGATTAGTGTAGTCATATGCATTATGGTTATGTGTATGCCTTTCATTCTATTGATATTATGGTTACATATAGTATAGATGCTAGTTGATTAATGCAGTTATATGTACATGTGTCAAATAGTCATGAATGATAACAACCTATCATGGTATGCATTTTTATTTCCGTTTTATGTTAGAAAAATTATATATTGTTGATGAGCATGTTATTGGTTAACTTGTTGTTGTTGTATGATAGTTAGCTTGACGATTAGGTTACATGTTGCTGATGAGCATGATATATAAGTTTTTTTTGTTACATGGTAGTGAATTGATGGTTAGGGTTATGACATTCAGGCATGAGTCAAACAAATTTTGATTGTGTGTTGTATTATGTCTATAATTACTGTGCATGTGTGATTGTATGCATGAATGACATTTTCATATGGGTTTATTATGTGAACATATTAGCTAGTTTCTATTATGGACATCATGGATTTATTTATGTTTGAGTTGATATGATGAGAAGTCATATTGTGTTTATGTATATTGATTGTGCAAACAAGATAGCCTCCCCTAAGAAAAATCAAGGTATGAGTTGCTTATGTTTTGTACTTGATGCTTAATTGTTTGAATATGCGATCTATCTGGTGTTGAGTGTTTGGTGTTTATCATGTCATCTAGTTTTTATCTAACATGGTACATTTATAGTTTGTTGAATGTTTGATCAATTTTATGATATGAGCATGTGTCTATAAGATTGCATGAGGTAATAGTCTTGTTTTAGGATGATTGTACTAATAAAGTTATGTGCTGAGACAATTGATATGTACTTGGATGTAACTATGTGATAGTTGTAGTATTATGATTTTGACTATTGTTTGATTATGACATGGTTGTTAGTCTTGGAAAATTTGAATTGGAATTGATAGAAATGTTGTCTTGATGTTTGGCACATATGGCTGACTTGTGTGTTCAGTTACAGGAAGCATGATTGGCACAACAAAGTAAGATGATTAGCTTGTTGTTAAGTTTATTTATGCACTAACAGTTATGTGTTTATGGAAGTATGATGTAGGGGATTACATGGCAAGAGACAACCACGAAATATTGAAGAAGGCTTGGGATGATATTTCCATTGGAAGCTTTGGGAACCCATGGGGAATTGAGACATGGTGTTTGTTGCTACTCTTGTACTTTTGGTATCTTATGATTGTTGCACTTGATTTGTGGTTCATTGCATCTAGTTCATGGCCATGCCATTTTATTGTGGTGTCGTATTGATTTGGTTTTTCATGGCCTTCCTCTTGTTTGTTCTTGTTCTTTCATTTTATGTTTTTATTTTCTTGGGGATTGGTTTGGGAAAAAGGAAAGTAATGGAGCTCGAAGAGAGATGGATGAAACCCAATAGGTAATGTAACACTTGGATGAAGCTCAGTGCATGAGTAAGGACAATGGAAGGTAAGGATATGACAGTGGATTGGACTAGTTGAGTCCATTGTGGTAAATGGACAGTGGCAGAACAATCATGAGAAAGGTAAAGTAAATGGATCTAAGATAGCAGATGCCTTGGCTATGTTGGGAACTGTTGTTCTCAATATTGTGCATATTGTGCATGGATAAAGGAATTTCTCTCAGCCCTAACCTTATGATATATGATAATCATGTTGTGATTATAATTATGATGATGTCTATATATGTATATATGCATGTATGTATGTCTCTATCTCATGAGATAATGGTTGCTTTATGTTGATGCTTATATTTATATATGTGTGTATGTATGTTGTTGTCTGACAGGATCATGATTGTTTTATGCTAATTATTATATATGTATGTATGTATGTATGTATCTATGTCACTATCTGACAGGGTTGTCAGTGATCATTCTTGTGGAGGAATGATTTCTTATGCAGGTGAATGGAATGAAGAGGTTCCTAGCTATGAGGAATCAAGTGGAAAGAGAAACTCTGACAGATCTAGGAGGACAGTATCATGTGGACATGAATTGATATTATATGCATGTATTATGCCTATGTTTATTTTATGGACAGGTAATTCTGAGGGGTATATCAAAGAAGTGAAAGTAGTGTGATCTGCGACATGCTAGGATAAGCATGGATCGTAGAAATACACTAGAAGAAAGGTTGATTATGGGGTCAATGTGTGGTCTATAAATGTAAAGTGCTATTGTCGTGTATATGTTGTGCACGTTGTATATTCAGTGATTGTACCTATGGTGATGTGTAATGTTTCATATGTAGTATTGTGTACATATGATGTTGTATGCATGTTATATATATGGTGTTGTGTGTATATTGCATATGAAGTGCTAGGTATAGATGGTGCTATGTACATGTTGAATATGCGATGATGTGTACATATCGTACTGTATTCATGTTGGATATGCGGTGCTGTGTGCATGGTGGATATGTGGTGTTGTGCACGTATGGTGCTATGTAAATATTGAATATGCAGTGTTATGTACATATGATGTTGTATGTGTGACATACATATGGTTCTATGTAAAAGTGGTGTTGTGCGCATGATTGTACAAGTGGAGTTGTGTGCATGGTGCTATGTAGATGTTGTACATGTGGTGTTGTGCGCAGGAGGCGCCATGTACATGTTGTGCATGTGCACTGTGTACAAGTGGTGTCATGTACATGTCGTGTATGTGGTGTTGTGTACATGTGGTATTGTGTACACATTTTACATGTGATGCGATGTACATTTGGCGTTGTGTACACATTGTACATATGGTGTCATGTACATGTGATGTTGTGCACACATTGTGCAGGTAGTGTCATATACAAGTGGTACTATGTACATGTTATGCATATGGTACTGGTATACATGTGGTATTGTGTGCATGTCGTACATGTTGTGTTGCGGGCATGTGGTACTATGTATGTGCATGGTGTAGTCGTGGTATCGAGATATATGTATTCGTTGTGTTGTACTCTCCTATATGCATATGTATTGGGTTGTATTGTACACCGAGTTTAGGTGTATGTGTTATGTTGTGTGCTGAATGTGGGTGTATGTGTTGTGCTGTGTTCTACGCCTTGTGTGGATGTATCTGTTGTGATGTACACTTTGTGTATGTGGACATGATTTAAGAGAAGAAAAGGCACTGGGTGGTTGCCGAGTGTGGCAACCAATCCAGTTTGTGTAAAGAAAGAGAAAAGGGAGAAGTACGAACCAATGAAGGGTAAGTATCGATATTTTATTTCAGTCTTGTTATGCTTGTGATTTGTGATTTTGACTTATGATGGTTACATGTGATTATGGTTTATGGTGATTTCATGCGATTCATGGTTTTAATTTATGATGGTTCTGTGTTGAGCTAACTTGATTTGGTATGTTTATACATGATGATTTGATCAAAAATCCAGTTTGACTTGTTGTGACAGGAAGTAAATAGGATTGCAAGTGTACCTTATTAATGAGCTACCAATGAGGTATGATTTGAATTTATTTGAATTATTTTGAATCTAATAGCATTTATGTTCTTGTTACATGAAGCACGGAACATGCCCAGTTAGGTGGTTGAAATTGATTGCAAGAATTAGCAGCAGCAAAAAAGGAATTGAAACAAGTAGTAGTGTGTTGGTAAATCACTTCAAGAGCAGGGCCATTGTGAGAAACTGGTACCCAATAGTGTTCATTAATTTCCATGAGCATTCTATGACTGGTATGATGGTTTTGAGGTAGGGATATTCCTTGATTGTATGAACTTTAGATGCGAGGAAACCTTGCTAAGGGATGGACTACCCGGGATGGGGGTGCCATCGAAACTTGGAAGGTGAGTGACTGCATAGAAGGGGTGACCGGATTGCCCGAGGGACTGTGTGGGAGAGAAGGGAAGGTGAGGGATGGATTTTTTTTGGTCATTAACATTTCCATATGGAATCATATGCACTTTGGGAGTGTACCCTAGAACAATGAGCCGATATTTATTCCCTGAGAGGACATTAGCAAGGGATTGTAAAACTGGACATTTGATTCAACTTTGACTTTGACAGTGGATTCTGGACTTCCTAGGAAGGAGGTGAATCTTGGTATTACTTTGAGGGTGGAGGTGTGAGCCTCTGGATTCCCTTGTTGCTGATACAGGCATCGTATCCTTCTATTTTCTAGTTGAGAAAATGCGTATGTGTGTATGTGTATATTATTGTAAATATTGTATTGAGCTAGATTTATAAAGCTCTATAAACAGTATGATTATTTTTTGGTTGAAGCAAATGTGGTTTTTATTGTAAATACCATAAGGAGCAGTGTTATAAGGCTCTAGTATGCGGTAAATTTTTCATGATAGTTTTTTATTTTGAGCAAGTTATTCATTAAAATACTGCAACGAGATGTGTTATAAAGATCCATAGACAATATGTTTTGTTTTTAGCAGTTTTCTGGTTTTTAGGTGTCATTGAACACTGGGGATGGTATTTCCCCAAGGGGGAGGGTTCTGTAACAACCTTGTTAAAAATACATGTAAGAAAATATATAAGACCACGGTTGATGGGACACGTATTCTAAGATGAATTGTGGGAAAAAAATCCTAGTGGGTGTTCATTTCGGTTATTATGGCTAAAGGAAATTGGCAAAGGCAAAGGATTTAGAAAGGCACGAGGCATTAATTGGAATTTTATTTATGAAAATAGTGAAAATTAGGAGGAAAGGAAGGTGAAGGGTCACAGGTTGCAGGTGCGAAGGAAAATGAAGAAAATAGAGGCCTTATTCATAAAAATGCTTCTGACGATGAGTGGGTAAGCTTTTTCAATTCAGTTTTAGAGCTCTCATTATTCGCTCTTTCTCTCTCATACTCTTGGATACTTAGAGTTTTCTTGGAGCACTCTTGGAGAATGTGGATACTTGGTGATTTGGAGCAAGAAGAAAAAGGAAGAGTAGGAAAGCGCATGTGGACATCGGGATCAATAGCTACAAAGTAATTTGAATGCATGTACCAAGTTGCATGTATGTTTTCCTCACTAGTTTTGGCATGCATGGGTATGCATGTGGATTTTCCTAACCTTTCCATTTCCTGGACAACCATGGTGTTGTGGGTTTACTTCCACTGATTATTTTCTGGTTGTTTTTAATGATTCCTTTAGCTGTGGGTTGAGTTATTAGTTCTTGGAAGCCTCGGTTGGACAAACAATCGGGAAGCCCAACAAACAATTGTGGGTTGAGGTACTAGTCCTAGAAGACTTGTTTGGAAAAATTCTCTGGAAGCCTTTGGTGGGTTGAGTTACTAGTCCTAGAATCCCCGGTCGGACAAAAAATATGGAAGCCATGTAACAGTTGGGGTTGAGTTACTAGTCCTAGAAGCCCTGGTTGGAACAAACAATTTGGAGCCCTAGAACAACTTGGATAGAGATCAATATGTGACAGTTGGTGATGTACGACCATGAGGTGGAATCAATGGTTTGCAGTTGAGATGTTTTGGTCTTTGGAGCCCTATTTTGGTGTAGATTAATGTGTTTGATAAAATCCCACATTCATGCTTGGAATGTGGCATGGGGGTGATTGGCTAAATTGAGACTTGTCTCAGCCAATCTATGGTCAAGTGGAACGTGGAAGTCCAATCTCTGGTTGGATTTTATATTCAGAAATGAAGAGCTCACTCCTTTGGTATTTGGTATGAAAATGTATTGTTTATTATGTGGTTTTCATTGATGTTATATCCATGGTATTTTTGTTGTTATTATGTTGGTTATAAGCATGCATTTTATTAGTGATGATGTATGGCTCTATCTATGTTTTTTCCTGGAAATGAATACACAATGTATCTATGGTCATATAGACTGTATTGTAGATTATGATGTAGGGGAGCAATTATTCTTAGATATCCTCAAATTTGTAGTGTTGGGTATGTGTTATATTCTTTCCACGACTAGCCCCACGTGTTGTACATTGCGCTGGGCACAGCGGGGGGGTCATAGGGGGGGTGGCAGCCCCCCCTGTTGGGGTCCGGGGCAGCACCCCGACGAAATTTTTTTTGGTGTGCGGTCCCACTCATAGGCGGACCCACCCATGTTTTGTGCATGATTTTGCACATGGTTTTTGGGGTACGATGGTTTTCGACCCCTGGTATTTTGTAGATCCGGTCAAGGGAACTACGATTATGTTCTAATCCAGGGTTAATGGATTGGGGTTTATGTATGCTTCGACATGTATATATGTGTTGTAACACTAAAAGGAATATAATGAAAAATCAAGCTGGTCATCCCGATTTGGGATCCAGGGGAAAATCTCTGTGTTTATCTGTTTTATTTTTTATGCTTTCGCTATTGTTTATTTTTTGTTATAAGATTCGTGTGTAGATAATTTCTGTTCAGGGTTAAAACCTACATGTAGGAGACCCCTATGTTTAAATATGTTGTTTACTCCTGTAGATGCAACGTTTGTGACATATTTGACGAAATTCAGGTCATGGTTGCGCAGGGTCCGAATAAGTTCCTAATGATGTGATTTATTCCATGTCCTTGTATTAACGTTATTTATCCTCTCCTGAAGTTACATGAAGTTCTATGCAATGACATAGGCTCATAGGCTAAAAATGTGGTACAAATCTTGAAGTTGCAGGCATAGAATTGACTGTTTAGGGCCCTAGCCACTACCTTGCCAAGGCTAGCCCACATTTTAGGGTCTACAAATGCTCCCTTGCCCTTACATTCCCACGGCTAAGGCTCAAGAGGGTAAAAAATCAGCCCTCCTTCAAGTTTCAATGGTATGGGAGTGTGGTTTATCTCCTGGAGGTGTTGTTGATGTTGTGTAAGGTGTGTCTATTGTGTTTCCATCAGTTCCACTTCCTTAAGGTAATATAAGCGGTTGAATCTCATATTAGTATCCTCTCCTCGCATGTTTACCTGGGTTGGACAGTTACTTGGTTAGATGTGGGAAGAGGGTGTTAGATTATACCTAAGTTATGTGGATTGATGGTTAAGCTATATGGGAACTTGTCCTACAACTTGAGAATCCTTGAAATTTTAACAAAGAGATTCCCTGGAAAGCCTGTACTAGAGGATTGGAAGCAAATTTGTATGGGTTGAGGTAATATTTAACAAATATGGGGATCCCATTTTTAGTGTTCTGTAAGTTGAGAGGGGAATATTTCTAGTTGATGAGATATTTGTAGTGATATTCCTTATCTATGATAGTTTCTTTGGTTATGTGTTAAGTAAGAAGAGTTAGAACGAGATCTCAAGACTTTACACTTGTGGATTCATAGGTTAGCTCAAGGGTTGAGTTTTCCATAAAAATATTAAGTGTGACAAAGAACCTAAAGTTGGGAGGAACAACCTTTGTTTCCAGCTAATTGGATTACCTTCCTAGAAAAACGCATGTCCATCTCTTGTGTTGTAATAATGAAAATATTATATATATATATATATATATATATATATAATGTTTTTAGTTCTGCATTTTATTATTCTAGTTGTGAAGTTTTACATAATAATATATGAATGCATCACGAGACTGCATTATATTAATTAAACCTACCTATGGTATGACCTTAATCAGGAATGCACTTTTACACTTCAAAAAGGACCTATTTGTTTATAATATTGTGCCACTCATTGGAGAGATCCCTTTCCACTTGAGTGATCTCTTCTTCTTGAACTAGTTGAGGGGTCAAGTTTAAATAGCGAGCCACTGAGAATCAAGTCGAGTTTGAGTTTTGGAGCAACAAATTGGGAAACACTTTTTGGCATGTGGAGAGAATTTTGGCTATGTTCAAAAAACTATTGGCTGAGAAAAACAAGTCAATATTTTCTTGACCGAGAGTTCAATCATTTCTCAACTGAGAGTTTCAAAATATTCCGACCAAGAATTTAGCAAAGTTAATACTGGGTTCACAAACTCTCAACCAAGACTTTAATTTTTTTTTTTAACAAGAGTTTTGAGAAAAGAAACTATGAGACACAAACTCTCAACCAAAATTTAAATTCTAACTAAAAATCTCATCTGAGAGTTTTAGATTCTAGTTTATTATCTTAGAGGAAATTTTGGTCGAAAATAATTTCTCGGCCAAGAGTTCAGATTCTATTACAATACTCTCAGAAAAGATTTAAGATTGCATGTAAAACTCTTGTTTGAGAGTTTACATTCTATTTAAAGCACTCAGTCGAAAGGTGGAAATGTATAAATTGGAAAAAACTCAGCATTGGTACCCATTGTTGCCATTGCCCTTGAAATCCCAATGTAATTGGCTCACAGGCACTTCTCTCTTCAGACGCCAGGTTCTCTATTGTCTCTCTTCCACCATTCCTTAATAGTATCAACAGATGAGTGTGAAGAAGCAAGATCGAGTGTTTTGAATCTCCTAGTGATCAAGAAGCTATATGCATGCTTCTGGACTAGGTTAATTTTGAAATTGTTCTATTATGTTGAAAAATTCATAATAGCTTACTTGTGGACTAGATTAATTTTGAAATTGTATTGGTATGTTGATAAATTCATAATATATTTCTTCTAAACTTGGTTAATTTTGAAATCGTATTGGTATATTGACATTTTTTGGTAATTTTGTAAATCGCTGGTAATTTTTGAAATATGTTCTAGACACATTTCAAATTTTCAATGGATAACACAAAAAAACATTGACATAGATACCTATAGAGTTTAAGCTCCTTTTCATCAAAAATAGAACACAATTGATTGAAAAACCTAAACTACTCACTAAATAACCACAGAATTGCATTTATCATTCAAGTGGGTTAGCACAAATTGCTACACATATAATTCTAATTGTCATTAAATAAAAGAATTCAAAATTCACACGAAACAAGCCTTGACCTCATAACGACTCTAAGTAATTCAAGGACAAGTAATATTTGACGTGGATTATCGTATTAAACATGATGTTGTTGTATTACTTAGAAGCATACAACTGAGTCGCACAATGATATCGGAAAAAAGTTTAAGAAAAAAAGATATTGTCATTAAATATTCGTTAGTCTTTCCCCTCTATCACTTAGGTTTGAAATTCTAAATCTCCACTTTTAGTTAAATTCAAGTTGGGTTCTTTTCCCAGAATCTCGAAATAGTTAAGATAGAGGGAATTCTTATAATACCATAATTGTTCGTGTGACCTAGTATGATTTAGTGACAACATATAAATTTTAATGAGGTATTGGTGCACATCGATAGGGAATGACTTCTCAGGCTCACCTGAGAATTGGGCAAGCATATCGAAACCTTCGACATAATCCCCACAAGATTCAAGTGATCATAAAGATAATTTCAATTCGATTCTATGTAGAAAACCTTGTCCCTAAGTTGATTGCATGATCATTGAGTGTTGACACACTCTTTCCATAATTCTCATACTCATCCCCATTGCCAACGAAGCTGCTAGTCGATTTATGGTCTCTTGAATTCATTCAATAAAATAAAATATCAAGTCCATCATGAGAAGTGACATCTAGATGACTCTTGTATCAAACATACGTTTGAATTCATTCAATAAAATAAAATATCAAGTCCATCATGAGAAGTGACATCTAGATGACTCTTGTATCAAACATACGTTCAAATAATTCATGGCTTTCACATAGTCGTTCTAAGGACGAGCATTATGGGGCATTGTCCCACCACTACATGTAGTAGTTTTTGAAGAGAATGTGGACTCCCATTTTGTGAGTGTTGGGAAAGTAAGTAAAGAAGGTTTGTATGGAAGAATACTATTATGGTAGTTTCTGAAGAGAATGTGGACTCCTCCTATTTTGTGAGTGTTGGGAAAGCAAGTAAACAAGATTTATATGGAAGAATATGGGAAAGCATATAAAGAAAGATTATCGGGAAGAATCTCATTGCCCACTGCCAATTTTATTTTTCAGTATAACCTATATATATACATATCTATAAATAGTTTGGGCTCTAGTTTGGGCTCAATACTATTGTTTTCTTTATTACATTTATGAAACTCTCTTATGGAATATTTGGTGTATTCAATATCAGAAAATTTTAATTGTGTGAAATTCTATATGGCCCAAAATTCTTACATATAAAATTTACAATTTTCTTTTAATTATTAATATGAACCGCAAACTTATCATTCTCTACCATATTTTAATATAAAATTCAACAATTACAATTTTTTAAAATGTAGTTTACTTTTTTCATAACCTCTTTTAATATTATTTATTTATTTACTTTGTAAAGTTTTAATACAACATTTTTTTGTTAATGTAACCAATTTGAAAAACCTAATTATTACAATGAACCCATTAGAAAGGAAAAATATCTAAATTTTTGAGCCAATAAGGTTGACCTTGATAACTATGGTGTCAATGTATAAATGACATAAATTGTCAAGAGTAAATAGGAGGTATTGTTTCATATATACATAAGAAAAAATACCAAACGATGGTTTTGAAATATAATAGCCCCATGTGCACTACAAAGAAAAGTTAATTGGAGAGGAATGACAGATGATGATATTGGCGTTCATGTCCTTCTATGGATTCAGTGATCTGCCAATACCCCAAATCATGTCGAATGCCTTCCTTGGACAAAATATTTGTTTTAGTATTCCTCTCCCATCACTAAACCTTACCAAATCAGATGACATATGACTATCTACAAATAAAATCAATGAACTCATATTTCTAGAATGGTCCTCTTTGAGTTTGGAATCTCAATAAAATCAATGAACTCATATTTCTAGAATGGTCCTCTTTGAGTTTGGAATCTCAATAAAATCAATGAATTCACATTATTGGAATCTAACTCATATATCTTAACTATAATATTTTTAAAAGTCAAGAATGTTAGTTTGAGTAGTTTGGTTAACAAATTGTTTCTCCAACTAACCATTTATGAAATTGTAATATGTGATAGCCTATTTTTGAAATTATAGATTATAAAAAAATTCTTGTTTCAAAACTTCCAGAGCAATTCATAATGAATGTAATCTCTCTCTCTCTCTCTCTCTCTCTCTCTCTCTCTCTATATATATATATATATAAAGTGTAGTGACTATTTTATAGTATAATTGGCATGACCTCTACATGATTACACATGAATAATTTATTATATAATCACATGGTGTTACACAAAAGAATTTTAGTGTTGAAGAAATAAGATGTAATTAATTGTATTCCTTTTGTTTTTGAAATACCTGGTACTTATTTCATACGTCACCATCCCAAAGAGTCATATTCCAAACACTATGTTATCCTTCACAAATTACTTCCATGTTTTCACGTATGCAACTTAGTTATTTGCATGCTTGAGTATCACTTTTTAAAGCACCAACATCACTTGAATTAAAAATATTGCACATTTTAGTTGCAAACGAATTTATTTGACTATTGGCCTTAAGATACCATATGTGTTGCCTAGGATGTGCATCTTTTAGTGTTCAAGAGATATGATGTAATCGATTGTCAATTTTTTTTTCGAAATATCTGATACTAATTTCATATGTCACCATCTCAAAGAGTCATATTCCAAATGTTTTGTTATCCTTTATAGCTTAATTCCATGTTTTCACTTACGCAACTTGGTTATTTTCATGCTTGAATATCACTTGTTTGAACTCCAACATCACTTGAATTAACAATATTGCACATTTTAGTTGCAAATGAATTGATGTGATTGTTGGCCTTAAGGTACCATATTTGTTGCCTAGGTTGTGCATATTTTCCCATGTCATAAATAAAAATGCTTCTGAGGATCAGTGGGTAAGATTTTTTCAATCCAATTTTAGAGCTCTCATTATTCAATCTTTCTCTCTCATACTATTGGATACCTAGAGTTTTCTTGGAGCACTCTTGGAGAGTGTGGATACTTGGTTATTTGGAGCAAGAAGGCAAAGGAAGAGTAGGAAAGCGCATGTGGACATCGGGATCAATAGCTACAAAGAATTTGAATGCATGTACCGAGTTGAATATATGTTTTCCTCACTAGTTTTGGCATGCATGGGTATGCATGTGGATTTTCCTAGCCTTTCCATTTCTTGGAAAACCATGGTATTGTGCGTTTATTTCCATTAGTTGTTTTCTAGTTGTTTTTTATTATTCCTTTAGCCGCGGGTTCAGTTATTAGTTCCTGGAATCCATGGTTGTACAAACACTCTGGAAGCCCGACAGACAATTGTGGGTTGAGGTACTAGTCCTGGAAGCCTTGGTTGGAAAAATTCTCTGGAAGCCCTAGGTGGGTTGAATTACTATTCCTGGAAGCCTTGGTTGGACAAACAATATGGAAGCGCTGTAGTAGTTGGGGTTGAGTTACTAGTCCTGGAAGCCCTGGTTGTAACAAACACTCTGGAGTCCTAGAACAACTTGGATAGAGATCAATATGTGACAGTTGGTGATGTACGACCGTGAGGTGGAATCACTGGTTTGGGGTTGAGACATTTTGGACTCTGGAGCCCTGGTTTGGTGTTGATTAATGTGTTTGATAAAGTCCCACATTCATACTTGGAATGTGGCATGGGGGTGATTGGCTAAAGTGAGACTTGTCTCAGCCAATCTATGGTTAGGTGGAACGTGGAAGTCTCATCTCTGGTTGGATTTTATATTCAAAAATGAAGAGCTCACTCCTTTGGTATTTGGTATGAAAATGTATTTTTTATTATGTGGATTTCATTGATGTTATATCCATGATATTTTTTTGTTATTATGTCGGTTATAAGCATGTACTTTATCAGTGATGAAGTATGGCTATTTCTATTCTTTTTCCCGGAAATGAATACACAATGTATCTATGGTCAAATAAAATGTATTGTAGCTTATGATGTAGGGGAGAAATTATTATTAGATATTCTCAGAATTGTAGGAGACCCCTATGTTTAAATATTTTGTTTACTCCTGTAGATGCAATGTTTGTGACATATTTGACGAAATTCATGTTATGGTTGGGCGAGGTCCAAATAAGTTCCTAATAATGTGATTTATTCTATGTATTTTTATTAATGTTGTTTGTCCTCTCCTAAATTTGCATGAAGTTTTGGGCAGTGACCTAGGCTCAGGGGCTGCTAAGAATGTGGCACAAATCCCGAAGTTGCAGGCAAAAAATTGACTTTTTAGGGCCCTAGCTACGACCATTCCAAGGCTAGCCCGTGGTTTAGGGTCTATAACCACTCCCTTGCACTTAAATTCCCATGGATAAGGGTCAAGAGGGTCAAAAATCAGTCCCCCTTCAATTTTCAGGGTGTAGTGTTCCTAATTAGCCCAAGCTAATTGGAACATTTCATTTTGTCTTAATTTTATGTACTGATGAATAAAATGGAAAGGAGGACATGAAAAACTCCTAAACTCAAGAATAAATCAGTGCCTATGTGAAAAGAGGCATATTTGAGCTACTTGAATAAAACTTGCAGGTGTGAAAGGGGTCAAGACCACCAAAGGAGATCCTATTTGACCAAGTCAACCAGCGCTGTCTAGGTTCATTGAACCTCCTTGATGGACTACGCAGTTCTAGAAGGGGTCTCCAAGTGTGAAAGGGGCCAAAGAGATGAAGTGGTTTAGGGTTTTTCAAGAAGCCCTAATGTTATTAAAAGGAGGATAAGGCACATGAAATGGTTGTTGAAGTATTTTCGAATTAGAGGTTGCTTGAGCAACTCTACTTCTCTTGGCTGTTTAGCAAGAGAAGGAGTATTTCTTGTTTAGGAATCCTCTCTACTTCCTTGAATAGCTCTTGGAGGAGATTGTGATGCATTTCTCCACTATCCGGCATTTTGGCCAAGCTTCATCTCCATTAGCAGCGCTGGTCCTGTTGAGGGTTTTGCAGCTGCTGTGAAGTTGGAGCAAGTGGTGACTTAGATCTGCAAAGTTCTGATTGTTTTGAGGGATTTCTCTTAGGGAGGGTGTCTTGTGACCACCCAAAAGAGGATCCCCATTGTATCTTCATTTCAAATATGTATATTTCACATATTGTCATATTCTGTTCAAGCTACAGTGTTGTCTCCTTAGGGAACTGCGTTATTTTCTATGTACTGTTTCACTATTGTGAGATCTTTCATTGTACTTGCTTCCTGATGACTGAGGCTTGCCTCTCATCTTGTAGATTAATCTTGTAGCTTGCTGATATGTATTTTACAGATATTATATACTGTAATAATATTCATCTTCAGCAATTTCTGGAAGTTTCCTGCAGTTTCATGTATTATAAGTCAGATCTACATCTTCTTGTGCAATATTGTGTGAAAACCCCAAAGGGGATTTGTAGAAGAGGCTGAGTAGCTTCCAAATATGGTATAGATATGATGTTACAGCCATATATCTGCCATAGATCTTAGTTCCATTATTTATCTGTTGAATCACGCTTAGAGGGACGCAGTCCATTCCTTTCTGCAATTTTATAAATGCCGGAGATGTTATTTAATGGATTTCTACACTATTATTTCATGTGATTTGTTGTATATTCAAGGGAGAATATTTCTAAGGCTGAATTCTGAGCCTTATGGCTAGTCTCCAGTGATTTCTAGGCAGAACTGCGCAATTCTGGTTGTTGGGTTTCCTTGTTGCAGCAACTCTTCTCACTAGTTGATTTCTAGCTAGTCAACTTTGTGGGAGATTTGTTTAAGTGCCTTAAACTCATTTTTTTGAGCTAAAATTCATCATAAAAGTCCCACATAGCCTATTATAGGGGAACCAAGCCCTGACCTGCATTATTCTTGCACCCATTTGCTTATACAATGTTCTCACTGAGCCTCTTGCTAAATTCCCTGAAGTAGAATTCTCTCGCTCCTTCCTTGTTTGGTTTTTTCTCCTCTTTTGGATTCCTTCTTTAGATCTAAAGACATAATAATCCCAAGGGCTGAAAACTCCATTTGGAGTGTGTTATTTATATCATTGTGTGTTTCACCAATCTTCTATAGACAGAGTCTGGAACAGGCCAGGAAGCCTCTGGTTTTCACCCTCTCTTTAGAGGTGATATAACCAGTAAATTCCATACCAGTCTATCTCTGGTTTAGATTTATTGGTGTGTTCTCATATTTCTATGATTCCATAGTGGAATATCTTAAGATATTCCCTACTGGGCCTAATTTTCCCCATTTGGGACATTACAGTGGTATCAGAGCATGATCTCTGGCTCAGCCTGTGAGATCAAGATGTCAAAGAAGTGCTAAGAAGAAGCAGAAGCAGAAAGCAGAGAGCAGAAGTAGAAAGTATGCCAAGGGTCAGATCTCCTTTGGGTGAAGGGTCCTCTTCTCAAGAGGGAAGCTGCAGTGAAACCTTTATGAGGTTTCAAGAGAAAGAAGAAGACATGGGGATCCCTCCTTCAAGAGAAGACCAATCTCTAAGGTCTCCTATTGAGGATAAGGCATGTTCCCTCTCTGAAGAAAAGGCTAGGGGTGACAGTGCAGACATAGCAAGAGGACCTCTAGTACTGCATGAGGAAGAAGAAGGAGCAACTGCTCCAAGGAGAGAAGCTCTTGCATTTTTGCAAGGAGTTCCTAAGAGTCTCACACATAGAGATTATGGCACAATCCATGGGCAGCATGTGCCATACTTATCAGATGGGGAGATCTTAAAGATTGTAGAAGACAAAGGGAAGGGCAAGCTTCAAATGGTGAGAAACTTTTTGCCCTCTGTATTTCAGAAACATGCTGCATAAAGAAGGCTGAAAGATCATTGTAAGCAAAGCAAGGACATATCAGTCCCTACATCTTCCCATGATCTATGCCTTGATGTCTCCTTACTTGAAGGAATTCCACCAAGGAGTTTTCGTGATGAGCAGAAGAGAAAAGTGTTCCCTCAACCTTATGCATCAATGTCATCTCTTCCCAAGGGGGGAACTATCACAGCGCTGGAGACTTTGGGTAAGATGCATGCTTATGAGAATCACACTCCATTTCATGGTTGCATGTATTTTATTACTTCATATTTTCAGCCCATGACTCCTAAGAGGAGTGTTATACCATACAAGCTTCATGGCCAGCTATGGGTCAAGATTGTTCTCAAACATGGCCACTCCCTTGATGGGCTAAGGGAGATTCTACACCATGATGGGTGTTGTATTAAGGCACCAAACATAACTCTCACTTTCAGCCATGGTGAGATGAAGGGAGCAGCAAGTAAGTGGCTTGTGAACCACTTAAAACATTCAGATTTAATGTAGGAAAGGGACAGCCTGCACTGGTTCTTGTTGGGTGATTTTAAACACTCCCCAAATTTTTTGATTCTCTTGTCACATGCCTTGTATCTCAAGAAGAGGCTGCATAAGAAGAAGGAATGGGTGTTTGGGTTGAAAAGGAAGAGGTATGGACATCACATGATAAGCTCCATATCCATACAATTACTTTTGCCTATAAAGTATGTACATGTGTTTTTGTTTAAGATGCATTTCAAAATCTTGTATGTACTTGGGCTTGGGAGAAATTGCAATCTTCTCATGGGTTGGCATAAGGAGAGTTTTTCATATCATGATATTGATGCCCCATGCATGAGAGGAGGGATGACACATTGGGTGAATGTGTTCATGGTGGATGAGATCTCCCATATCTATTCATGCTTCAAGAGGAGGATAGAGTACTACATGGTTGCTTCATTGTGTATCTTGTTTCTTTTTACAAAGGGCCATGTATTGAAGTTATGTCATGAAGGAAGTTCCCTCACATGGAAGAACTTAGAGCATGACATGTGTTGTTTGAATCATATTTAGCCAACACCCATTATCCTCCACTATTTTCAAGCTTTGAAGAAGCTTGTTGCAGCAAGAAGGTGGTGGGATGGCCACCTATTGTACTATGGTTTGGAGCAGCATGGGGAGTGCTTTGAAAGAGGGTTAAATCAGCGTTGTCAAAGTGGCATGGGCCATGTAGATATGGATCAGCAACATGACTCTTTGGGAGGGTTGAATCAACCCACTCTTCCTTCTCTTGAGGAAGGAAATGGAACCATGCATCTCTCCCTTAGTTGGAGAAAGATTATTGGTGTAGAACATGATCATGTTACACATGTTTTTATTTATGATTTCATGCACTCTTACACCATGTTTTTGCAGGCCAAAGTTCCAAGAAGAAATTATAAGATCATGTGAGCCTTTTGGCCGATATTGGGCTCCAAAATTTCTGATTCGAGCCACTCCCTTGAAAGGAAAGGGGGGAATTTTTGCAAAGAGAAGGTGCTGCCCCAAGCACCAAACATGCATCACACTTTCAGCCATGATGATGTGGCATGGGCAGCAATAATGATGGATGGCATGTGCCTCATGAGAGGACCACTCTCCATGTATTGAATGTCTCATATTCCAGAGAGAGCATGGGGCAAACCATGCTTGTTTCATATGATCTATAGTACCCTTATGAGATGAGCTAATTTCATCTCATGAGAACTTTGGAGGAGCAAGAAATGGATGGATTGGTGAGCACTTGGCTTATGGAAAAAGCTTGTCTTATGTGGTGTCACCAAGGAGGAAATTTTGTAGCTCTCACCTTTCAGTTGCTTGAGGGCAAGAAAATTTTTTTGGAGGGGAGGACTGTAATGTTGCTAATTAGCTCAAGCTAATTGGAACATTTCATTTTGTCTTAATTTTATGTACTAATGAATAAAATGGAAAGGAGGACATGAAAAACTCCTAAACTCAAGAATAAATCAGTGCCTATGTGAAAAGAGGCATATTTGAGCTACTTGAATAAAACTTGCAGGTGTGAAAGGGGTCAAGACCACCAAAGGAGATCCTATTTGACCAAGTCAACCAGTGTTGTCTAGGTTCATTGAACCTCCTTGATGAACTGCGCAGTTCTAGAAGGGGTCTCCAAGTGTGAAAGGGGCCAAAGAGATGAAGTGGTTTAGGGTTTTCCAAGAAGCCCTAATGTTATAAAAAGGAGGAGAAGGCACATGAAATGGTTGTTGGAGTATTTTTGAATTAGAGGTTGCTTGAGCAACTCTACTTATCTTGGTTGTTTAGCTAGAGAAGGAGGATTTCCTGTTTAGGAATCCTCTCTCCTTCCTTGAGTATCTCTTGGAGGAGATTGTGATGCATTTCTCCACTATCTGAAATTTTGGCCAAGCTTCATCTCCATTTGCAGCACTAGTCCTAGTGAGGGTTTTGCAACTGCTTTGAAGTTGCAGCAAGTGGTGACTTCGATCTGCAAAGTTCTGATTGTTTTGAGGGATTTCTCTCAGGGAGGGTGTCTTGTGACCACCCGGAAGAGGATCCCCATTGTATCTTAATTTCATATCTGTATATTTCACATATTTTCATATTCCGTTCAAGCTACAGTGTTGTCTCCTTAGGGAACTGCGTTATTTTCTATGTACTGCTTCACTATTGTAAGATCTTTCATTGTACTTGCTTCCTGATGATTGAGACTTGCCTCTCATCTTGTAGATTCATCTTGTAGCTTGCTGATATCTGTTGTATAGATCTGATATACTATAATAATATTCATTTTCAGCAATTTCTAGAATTTTCCTGCAGTTTCATGTATTATAAGTCAGATCTACATCTTCTTGTGCAATATTGTGTGAAAACCCCAAAGGGGATTTGTAGAAGAGGTTGAGTAGTTTCCAGATCTGGTATAGATCTGATGTTACAGCCATAGATCTGCCATATATATGAGTTCCATTATTTATTTGCTGAAGCACACTTAGAGGGACGCAGTCCATTCCTTTCTGCAATTTTATAAATGCCGGAGATGTTATTTAATGGATTTCTGCACTATTATTTCATGTGATTTTCTATATATTCATGGGAGAATATTTCTTAATGCTGATATGATGTTATAAGGCTGAATTCTAAGCCTTATGTCTGGTCTCTAGTGATTTTTGGGCAAAAATGCGCAATTCTGGTTGCTGGGTTTCCTTGTTGCAACAGCTCTTCTCACTAGCTGATTTCTAGCTAGTCAACTTTGTGGGAGATATGTTTAAGTGCCTTAAACTCATTTGTTTGAGCTTAAATTCATCATAAAAGTCCCAAATAGCCTAAGCTAGGGGAACCAAGCCCTGACCTACGTTATTCTTGCACCCATTTGTTTATATAGCGTTCTCACTGAGCCTCTTGTTGAATTCCCTGAAGTAGAATTATCCCACTCCTTCCTTGTTTGGTTTTTGCTCCTCTTTTGGATTCCTTCTTTAGATATGAAGATCTAAGAATACCAAGGACTTCAAAATCCATTTGAAGTGTGTTATTTCTATCATTGTGTGTTTCACCAATCTTCTATAGACAGAGTTTGGAATGGGCCAGGAAGCCTCTGGTTTTCACCCTCTCTTTAGAGGTGATATAACCATTAAATGCCCTACCAGTCTATCTTTGGTTTATATTTATTGATGTGTTCTCATATTTCTGTGATTCCATAGTGGAATATCTTAAGATATTCCCTAATGAGCCTACTTTTCCCCATTTGGGACATTACACAGGGGTCTGGGAGTGTGGATTACCTCCTAAAGGCGTTGTTGATGTTTTGTAAGGTGTGTCTATTGTGTTTCCATCGGTTCCACTTCCTTAAGGTCATCTAAGAGATTGAATATCATATTAGTATCCTCTCCTGGCATGTTTACCTTGGTTGTCCAGTTACTTGGTTATATGTGTGAAGAGGGTGTTGAGTATACCTATAGTTATGTGGATTGATGGTTAAGCTACATGGGAAATTGTCCTACAACTTGAGAATCCTTGAAATTTCAACAAAGAGATTCCCTGGAAAGCCTGTACTGGAGGATTGGAAGCGATCTTTTATGGGTTCAGGTAATATTTAACAAATATGGGGATCCCATTGTTAGTGTTCTGTAATTTGAGAGGGGAATATTTCTAGTTGATGAGATATTGGTAGCAATATTCCTTGTCTATGATAGTTTCTTTGGTTATGTATTAAGTAGTAGAGCGAGATCTCAATACTTTACACTTGTGGATTCATAGGCTTGGCGTTCATGTCCTTCTATGGATTCAATGATCTTCCAATACCCCAAATCATGTCGAAGTCTTTCCTTGGACAAAATATTTGTTTTAGTATTCCTCTCCCATCACTAAACCTTACCAAATCAGATGACATATGACTATCTGCAAATAAAATCAATGAATCCACATTTCTGGGATGGTCCTCTTTGAGTTTGGAATCTCAGTAAAATCAATGAATTCACATTATTGGAATCTAACTCATATATCTTAACTACAATATTTTTAAAACTCAAGAATGTTAGTTTGAGTAGTTCGGTGAACAAATTGTTTCTCCGACTAACCATTTATGAAATAGTAATATGTGATAGCCTATTTTTGAAATTATAGATTAACAAAAATTTATTGTTTCAAAACTTCGAGAGAAATTCATAATGAATGTACTCTCTCTCTCTCTCTCTCTCTCTCTCTCTCTCTCTCTCTCTCTCTCTCTCTCTCTCTCTCTCTCTCTCTATATATATATATATATATATATATATATATATATATATATATATATATATATATATATATATATATATATATCCAGTGTAGTGAATATTTTATAGTATAAGTGGCATGACCTCTACATGATTACACATGAAGAATTTTATTATATAATCACATGGTGTTACACAAAAGAATTTTAGTGTTAAAGAAATAATATGTAATTAATTGTATTCTTTTTTTTTTTAAATACCTAGTACTTATTTCATATGTCACCATCCCAAAGAGTCACATTCCAAACACTATGTTATCCTTCATAGCTTACTTCCATGTTTTCACTTATGCAACTTGGCTATTTTCATGCCTGAATATCACTTGTTAGAGCTCCAACATCACTTAAATTAACAATATTGCACAATTTAGTTGCAAATGAATTTATTTGACTGTTGGCTTTAAGATACCATATGTGTTTCCTAGGATGTGCATCTTTTAGTGTTGAAGAAATACGATGTAATCGATTGTCAATTTTTTTTTCGAAATACCTGGTACTAATTTCATACGTCACCATCTCAAAGAGTCATATTCCAAATGCTATGTTATCCTTTATAGCTTACTTCCATGTTTTCACTTACGCAACTTGGTTACTTTCATGCTTGAATATCACTTGTTGGAACTCCAACATCACTTGAAGTAAGAATATTGCACAATTTATTTGCAAATGAATTGATGTGATTGTTGGCCTTAAGATACCATATTTGTTGCCTAGGTTGTGCATCTTTTTCCATGTCATCCCTACTACCCTACAATGTGGCTAGGCTAAAACTTGGACATATTACCATAATTAGAGGAATTTTGAGGTATAAAATTGGCCTCTTAAGGAAATTATAAAATAATAGTGGAAATAATAAAATAAGATTAGATTACATCATCAAATTTTAGAGGGGAAAAAGAAAAAAACTACATTTTCAACTCATATTTTCAACCTATCTCTTTATGGGTTTACTAAAATTTCAAGCGGGAACACTCATTGGATGTAGAATTTGATTCCTCATCCAAAGAATACGCATGTTTCATACTTTCAATGGACCCTGTTACACGAAAAATGAGAAATGCATGAAAAATGTGATTGGAATCATGTTTTTTCATGTATTTCTCATTTTTCATGTAACAAGGTCCATCGAAAGGATGCAGCATGGGTACACCTTGGATGAGGAATTAAAATTTTCATCCAAAAATTATTATTGCTTGAAATTTGAGTAAAACCTTTGGGAGATCAATTGAAAATACGAGTTGAAAAAACAATTTTATTATTTTATTATTTTTTAATCTTTTTAGTTTTTTACTCCAAAAATGGTGAATCATCCCCCATGGTTGACATCATCATCTTGAATCCTGTTGGTTCTTCTAAGTTTTATTTTTTTTATACATATTTCTTAGGAGGCCCATTTTAAACTTCAAAATTCCCCTAATGATCACTGTTTTTAGATCCTAGAAACAACCATGTGAAGCACCAAAAAGGTGAGGCCATTGAAGACATCAACCAAATCTTCAAAATGATGAAGGCATTGGTCATTGAACTCTATCAATGATTTTTGATATGAACCATAACAATGAACTCAAAAAAATCCACATTGACCTCTACCCATATAGATCTTTTGCTAAAACCAAGGCTTTGATAGCACAACATAACATTCCCAACTCCAAGCTAGGTCATGTCATGATACATTTGTCTTTGGTACCAACCCTTTTATAATATTTTTATTCTTTCATATTAAATAATAAAATATTTAAATCTATTTAAATTTAATTCTTTTCGAATGTCGGTCTTCAAGATTAATATTAATAAATAGTCCTCTTCTATATAGGAACAATGACATCAAACAACCCCTCCAACAACCCCTTGTCAGGATGAGTTATGTTAGGTTCCAACATACATATTAGACGAAATTTTGAGGGGTATTTTGGGTGTAATATAGGTACATAATTGATTTCTAGAAAACATGTTCAACACTATGCTATAAATTCAATGTTTAACATGTGAACAATCTCCTTTGACATATGTTTAATGTGAAAAAATAGTGTTGTTGATAGGTGGACGAGTCTCTATTAAGGTTGGCAATAATTATTTGAGTACTCTTCCTTTGAGAAGAAACAAACCATCGGATAGACTTGATTTAGGTAAAATTTTAATATAAATATTAAGTGAGATGCCATAATGCACAAAATATTAGTGCACATGTATCATACTTGTGATTGAAAATTTCATGTAAATTTTACAACCCTTTCATATAGATCTACTGACAGGGCTTCAGGATCAAGTAGATGCGATTATGATGGGTCTAATTTCCATGGTAGAGGTACACGCTCTTTCTATTTAACATGTTAAAGTTTATACAATATATAAATTTAAATTTTAACATGTGAATACTTTCTTCTTTCAGACACATTTAATGTGAAAAAATATCGCCATTAATAGGTAAATGCTCTCAACATGAGGATGTCCATGTTGATTCTTCACTTGTTGTCCACGAGAACTTAGGTGAGGAGCATAATTAAATCTTGTTCAAGATATGTTTAATGTTAAATGTTATCCTATCTCTCATACTTGTTCACAATTGGAAATTTGATGTTTTTCACAAGGCATAATAGCTATGATTTTTTTTCCTTAGAAGGAGACAATCATCCTATGAACGACAACTCAAAGAGAATGAGAGAGTTCACGGAATACATAATTTTAAATCTAGAAATTTTTTGAAAACAAATTGTCCAAGTGAAATTAATTTATATTTAAATAGTGTGTGTTAGCATTTATTATGTTACAAGGTTTGATCGTGCTCTCGTGGGGTGTTGTTGTGGTGGGAGAAGTCATATGGCCCAACAATATGGCCAAAATGAAAAACTGTGAACCTCCTTATCCCCATCCTCAAGATGTTCCTAAGGAGGTTCCTTGGGAAGACAACATATCCACTCTTTCTCTTGATTATTGTAGGGTGCATTTAGCAAGATTGCAAATGGGCTAGAAAATAGAAATCTCTCTAGCTCTACTAGATGTTGCATTTATGGCTCCAGAACCTCATTTAGCACCTTTACCACCTATACTTATTGCATTTTGAGATGAGTTAGACGTTGCATCCAACATAGGTGCTCAGGGAAGGGAGAACATTAGGGAGGTTTTTCATGATGTTTTGTGAGCAGTGTCAGTTTGCTTAGGCAAGAGAATGAGGGGAAAATTACACCATTTTTAATGTTCCAAATGAGGTTATGAGAGAGATGGATCGATAGGATGTCGAGAGATATGAAACATCTTGTAGATATAATGTGGAGCGATCCTTGGCTTGTGATAGTCATAGCCTTGGGGAGGAATGTTCTAGGAAGATATGATTAATGAACTATAAAACAAAAATTAAAAAATTAGCTATAATGCATGTTACATATAAATTTATTCTGTTGAACTGTATATAAATTTTGTCTCCAAAATTATATTTATTCGAACTTATGCAATTTTCATCATTTTTTAATAATGAAATACTTAAATCAGTGGAACAACTGCCACTTAATGAACTCATTGATGTAAATACACCCCAAGTATTACAATGTATATATATTTTTTGCTTCAAACTATGAATGAATTAAAGTCACATAAATTTTATGGTGTCACTCATACATTTTATGTTCACCTTTTAGGTTAGCAACAGACATGAAAGAATAGATAAGGACACTGAGCCCCAAGGAGATGTCACAAAATCTCCGCGATATGGTATTTTCATACACTAGTGGCCTATTATCTATCTATTTTTTTAGACAAAATTTTCTTAATGTTGACTGTAAACTATAATTAATGGTACGTTATTTTAGAAATCCCATACATGACATGTTTGGTATTTATTAATTTCATATGATTAATTAAATTATGTTCTTGCATTTTAATCATAGTTCCCTAAAGGGATGTGCATGACGAGTACATGTTGTAAGTGTTTTTCATTTTTATTTGAAGGATAAAAAGTATAGCTTCCCATGTTGCATTAGGTGATGCTTTGGTCTATATAGATCTCATAGGTGCATGGTTGCAAGCCAATTGTTCGGTGACATTAATTTTATATTGTATTACTAGAATTTAAAATTCATGTTTATGTCTAATACTCTTTTGTGGAGTTATATACCCTAGTAGCATTTAACACTTTGTGGATTACGATTTATTTTTGTATCGAAAAGGAAAATTTCACTACACCCTCTTTCATGTTGTACATGTGGTGTTGTGTGTAGGTGGTGTTGTGCACATGTTGTGCATGTGTGTTGTGTACAAGTGGTGTCGTGTACATGTCGTGCATGTGGTGGTGTGTACATGTGGTATTGTGTACACATTGTACAGGTGGTGTGGTGTACATTTGGCATTGTGTACACGTTGTACATATGGTGTCATGTACATGTGATGTTGTGCAAGTAGTGTCGTGTATAAGAGGTACTGTGTACATGTTGTGCATATGGCACTGGTATACATGTGGTATTGTGTGCATGTCATACAAGTTGTTTTGTGAGCATGTGGTACTATCTATGTGCGTGGTGTAGGGTGAAATCGCGAAGTTGGGAAACACTTTTTGGCAGACGGCTAGAATTTGAGAGAAATTTTTAATTTCTCGTCCAAGAAAATAGTCAACTCTATTTCTCAACCGAGAGTTTTAAAAACTCTCGTCCGAGAGTTTTATTGGGTTTAACCGGAGTTAAAAATCTCTTGGACGAGAGTTATGCATTTTCTCGTCCGAGATTTTTATTGACAGAAACTCTCGAGAAGACTTTCGGACGAGAGTTAAAAAAACTCTCAGATGAGAGTTTTAAAAACTCTCGGATGAGAGTTTTAAAAACTCTCGGATGAGAGTTTTAAAAATTCTTGTCCTAGAGTTTTTTCAACTCTCATCCGAGAGTTTTATTCCTATAATAAAACGCCAAAATAATTAAGTTGTTAGAATTGGTACTTTATTTTATATAAAACTCTCGGTACTTTAGAATTGGTACTTTATATAATTTTAATATTACTTTATTAAAATTAAAAAATAATAAAATTATAATTTTATTTTAAATTATTTTATTATTATTAATGATAAAAAATACATGAAGATTTAATTAAATAAAATTTGTTACAATATTTTGTAGTATAAATATTATATAAAAAACTAAAAATATTTTATATAAAACTAGTTGATATATTAATAAATAAAATAAAATTCTAAAACATAAATCAAAATAAAAACAACTATATATATAATATTTTTTTTGAAATTAATGAATAAATTTAAATTTAAAAAACAATTGACTAAATGCAATGAGGTGATAAAGGAGACAATTCATAGCACCTTAATATCGTTATAAATTCTTGGAAATCTCGAGAAATTTTTGAAGTGAGATGAGCTTCTTGGAATGGGTCACTTTATCTTCCACTTCAGTTTCACACGATTAACTTGAAAGGAAGTCTATTTTCCTAGGTATGGATGTAAGGGGATAAACAATATTATTTGAACATTGAGTGAGATTCCCTTCTTGGAATGGGTCCTCTTATCTTCCACTTTAGTTTCACAAGATTAAATTGAAATGAAGTCTATTTTCCTAGGTATGGATGTAAGGGGATAAAGAATATTATCCGAAAAGGAAAGGAATGTTAAGTGTGACATTCCAAGAAAAAGTGTATGGGATTGGAGAATTATGTCATTGCAGAAAACTAACCCTTGACCCATAACCCTTGACCCCTTAAACCCTAATTCCTAATCCCTAAACCCTTAACCCCCTAAACGCTAAACCTCTAAACCCTTAACCCCTAACCTATTTACCCCCACTAAACCTCTAAAACCCTAACCCATTTAACCCCTAAACCCTAAACCTCTAAACCCTTAACCCCTACCCCTAACACGTTAACCCCTAACCCATTTAAGCCCCTAAACCCCAAAACCCCTAACTCCTAACCCCTAAAATCCTTAACTGCTAAATTCCCTAACCCCCTAAACCTCTAAACCAATCCTAACTCATTTAACCCCCTAAACCCTAAACCCCTAACTGCTTAAACCCTAATTCCCAACCCATAACCCATAACACTTGACCCCTTAAACCCTTAACCCCTAACCCCTTAAACCCTAATTCCCAACCCCTAACCAATTCAACACCCTAAACCCCTAAAAACCTAACCCATTTAAGTGTGGATTCCATTTAACCCCAAAAACCCTAACCCCTAACCCCTAAAATCCTTCATTGCTAAATCCCCTAACCCCCTAAACCTCTAAACCCTTAACCCCTAACCCCTTAAACCCTAATTCCCAACCCCTAACCAATTCAACACATCTAAACCCATAAAAACCTAACCCATTTAACCCCATTAACCCCTAACTTCTAACCCCTAAAATCCATAACTGCTAAATCCCCTAACCCCCTAAACCTCTAAACCAACCTTAACCCATTTAACCCCCTAAACCCAAAACCTATAACCCCTTAAACCCTAATTCCCAACCCATAACCCATTCAACCCCTTAAACACCTAAACCTCTAACCCCTTAACCCTTGACCCCTTAAACCGTAATTCCTAACCCCTAACCCATTTAACCCCCTAAACCCTAAACCTCTAAACCCTTAACCCCTAACCCATTTACCCCCACTAAACATCTAAACCCTTAAACCCTAAACCTTTAAACCCTTAACCCCTATCCCTAACTCATTAACCGCTAACCCATTTAAGCCCCTAAACCCCAAAACCCCTAACCAATTCAACACCCTAAATCCCTAAAAACCTAACCCATTTAAGTGTGGATTCCATTTAACCGCCAAAACCCTAACCCCCAACCCCTAAAATCCTTCACTTCTAAACACCCTAACCCCCTAAACCTCTAAACCTGTAACCCATATAACCCCCTAAACCCTAAACCTCTAAACCCTTAACCCATAACCCCTTAAATCCTAATTCCCAACCCATAACCTTCACCCCTTAAACCCTAATTCCTAACCCCTAAACCCTTAACCCCTCACCCATTTACCCCCACTAAACCTCTAAACCCCTAACCCATTTAACCCCTAAACCTTAATCCTCTAAACCCTTAACCCCTACCCCTAACCCGTTAACCCCTAACCCATTTAAGCCCCTGAACCCCACAACCCCTAACCAATTCAACACCCTAAACCCCTAAAATCCTAACCCATTTAAGTGTGGATTCCATTTAACCCCCAAAACCCTAACCCCTAACCCCTAAAATCCTTCACTGCTAAATCCGCTAACCCCCTAAACCTCTAAACCTGTAACCCATTTAAGCCCCAAAACCCCTAGCCAATTCAACACCCTAAACCCCTAAAAACCTAACCCATTTAAGTGTGGATTCCATTTAACCCCCAAAACCCTAACCCCTAACCCCTAAAATCCTTCACTACTAAATTCCCTTACCCCCTAAACCTCTAAACCTGTAACCCATTTAACCCCCTAAACCCTAAACCTCTAAACCCTTAACCCTAACCCCTTAAACCATAATTCCCAACCCATAACCCTTGACCCCTTAAACCCTAATTCCTAACCCCTAAACCCTTAACCCCCTAAACCCTAAACCTCTAAACCCTTAACCCCCAAACCATTTACCCCTACTAAACCTCTAAACCCCTAACCCATTTAACCCCTAAACCCTAAACCTCTAAACCCTTAACCCCTACCCCTAACTCGTTAACCCTTAACCCATTTAAGCCCCAAAACCCCAAAACCCCTAACCCCTTAAACCCTAATTCCCAACCCATAACCCTTGACCCCTTAAACCCTAATTCCTAACCCCTAAACCCTTAACCCTTAACCCCTTAAACCCTAATTCCCAACCCCTAACCAATTCAACACCCTAAACCCCTAAAAACCTAACCCATTTAAGTGTGGATTCCATTTAACCCCCAAAACCCTAACCCCTAACCCCTAAAATCATTCGCTGCTAAATCCTGTAACCCCCTAAACCTCTAAACCTATACCCCATTTAACCCCCTAAACCCTAAACTTCTAAACCCTTAACCCCTAACCCCTTAAACCATAATTCCCAACCCATAACCCTTGACCCCTTAAACCCTAATTCCTAACCCCTAAACCCTTAACCCCCTAAACCTCTAAACCCTTAACCCCCAAACCATTTACCCCTACTAAACCTCTAAACCCCTAACCCATTTAACCCCTAAACCCTAAACCTCTAAACCCTTAACCCCTACCCCTAACCCGTTAACCCTTAACCCATTTAAGCCCCTAAACCCTAAAACCCCTAACCCCTTAAACCCTAATTCCCAACCCATAACCCTTGACCCCTTAAACCCTAATTCCTTACCCCTCAACCCTTAACCCCTAATCCCTTAAACCCTAATTCCCAACCCCTAACCAATTCAACACCCTAAACCCCTAAAAACCTAACCCATTTAATTGTGGATTCAACTTAACACCCAAAACCCTAACCCCTAACCCCTAAAATCCTTCATTGCTAAATCCCCTAACCCCCTAAACCTCTAAACCTGTAACCCATTTAACCCCCTAAACCCTAAACCTCTAAACCCTTAACCCCTAACCCCTTAAACCCTAATTCCCAACCCCTAACCAATTCAACACCCTAAACCCCTAAAATCCTAACCCATTTAAATGTGGATTCCATTTAACCCCCAAAACCCTAACCCCTAACCCTTAAAATCCTTCACTACTAAATCCCCTAACCCCCTAAACCTGTAACCCATTTAACCCCCTAAACCCTAAACCTCTAAAACCTTAACCCCTAACCCTTTAAACCCTAATTCCCAACCCCTAACCAATTCAACACCCTAAACCCCTAAAAACCTAACCCATTTAACCCCATTAACCGCTAACTTCTAATCCCTAAAATCCTTAACTGCTAAATCCCCTAGCCCCCTAAACCTCTAAACCAACCCTAACCCATTTAACCCCCTAAACCTTAAGTCTATAACCCCTTAAACCCTAATTCCCAACCCATAACCCATTCAACCCCTTAAACACCTAAACCTCTAACCCATTAACCCTTGACCCCTTAAACCCTAAACATATAAAACCCTAACATATAAACCCCTAAACCCTAAACATATAAACCCCTAAAAATTTTGATTAAAACATTTAATAAAACTCTCAACCGAGAGTTTATAACACCGAGAGTTTTCTAAACTCTCAGCCTAGAGTTTTCTAAACTCTCAGCTGAGAGTTTCATTGGGTAAACTCTCAGGCACAAACTATCGTCCGAGAGTTTTTTAAACTTTCGGCCTAGAGTTTGGCTGCGAAGTTAAATGTAACTTTGGGTGGGTTAAACTCTCGGTCGAGAGTTTTATAAATTTTTCGTCCAAGACATTATCTCGGCCAAGAGTTTCTGGTCAACGAAAAACCCAGAAAATTCTGCAGTTTTCAGGAACCTGCAACTTTGGAGGGATGGAACACCTACAAAAACAAAATGTTATATGTCGAACCAAGTACCATTAGATTCACCTTTGAATCTAGTTTCTGATGATATGAGATTTGTGGAGTTTCATTAAAAAATTCAATTTTTTATTAATTTTTTACTAAACTGTGTCATTGTGGAATTTCATTGTTCGAAAAATTGCACTAAATGAAAATTCAATAACTTTCAAATGATGAAAACAAAAAATTCAGAAAAATCATATTGCGTTTCCTCTCCCTGTCTACTTCAAAAGGGTACTCTCATTTTTCTTATTGACAATCACATTGAAAAGAAAATCTAGGGATCATAAAATGTACTGAAACATCACTGTTTTTTTGTCTTCGTCCATTTCAAAAAATAATAAAAAATAGAGATTTAATCTGAAAATTACCAAAAAATAGTCTGTGCACTAGTGCAATATATGCAGATTATGATGCTATGGTTTTTTTCCAAAAAATGAATAACCTTCCCTAAAAAATGTTAGGTATCATAAAGTGACTATTTATGTTTGCCTGAAAATTTCAAGTTTATGCAGTTAGTAAACAAGAAATTTACCCCTCTATATGTCAATTTTTTTTTTTTTTTTAAATATGGGTATGGAGGTAGACAATTCTCTACAATTCTAGTTTTTATGTCAAAGCATAATTTGCAATAAAAATATGATTTTAGTGGAGTTGAAGTTGAAAAACATAGAAAATTACAATTTTCAACGTCAAAAAAGGGCAAAAAGTGTTTCCCAACTTCACATTTTCACTCGTAGTCGAGGTATAGAGACATGTGTATTCGTTGTGTTGTATTCTGTATATGTATATGTATTGGGTTGTATTGTACACCGAGTTTAGGTGTATTTGTTATGTTGTGTGCCCAATGTGGGTGTATGTGTTGTGTGGTGTTCTACACCTTGTGTGGATGTATTTGTTGCGATGTACACTTTGTGTATGTGGACATAATTTAAGAGAAGCAAAGGCATTGGGTGCTTGCCAAGTGTGGAAACCATTCTGGTTTGTGTATAGAAAGAGAAAAGGGAGAAGTATAAACCAATGAAGGATAAGCATCGGTATTTTATTTCAGCCTTGTTATGCTTGTGATTTGTGATTCTGACTTATGATGGTTACATGTGATTATGGTTTATGGTGATTTCATGCAATTCATGATTTTAATTTATGATGGTTGTGTGTTGAGCTAACTCAATGTGGTATGTTTATACATGATGATTTGATAAAAAATCTAGTTTGACTTGTTGTGACAAGAAGTAAACAAGATTGCAAGTGTACCTTGTTGACAAGCTACCAATTAGGTATGATTTGAATTTATTTCAATTTACCTTGAATCTAATGGCAGTTATGTTCTTGGTATAGGAAGCACAGAAGATGCCCGGTTAGGTGGTTGAAACTCATTGCAAGAATTAGCAGCAACGACAAAGGAATTGAAACAAGCAGTAATGTGCTGGTAAATCACTTCAAGAGGAGGTCCATTTTCGGACACTGGTACCCAATAGTGTCCATTGATTTCCATGAGCATGCCATGATTGGTATGATGGTTCTGAGGTAGGGATATGCCTTAATTGTTTTAACTTTCGATGCGAGGAAACGTTGCTAAGGGATGGACTACCTAGGATGGGGATGCTAGCAGAACTTGGAAGGTGAGTGACTGCACAAAAGGGGTGACCAGATTGCCCGAGGGACTGTGTAGCAAAGAAGGGAAGGTCGAGGATGGATTTGTTTTGGTCATTAAAATTTCCATATGGAATCATATGCACTTTGGGAGTGTGTCCTAGAAAAATGAGCCGATATTTGTTCCCTGAAAGGACATTAGCAAGGGATTGTAAAACTAGACATTGGATGCAACTTTGACTTTGACAGTGGATTCTGGACTTCCTAGGAAGGAGGTGAATCCTGGTATTAATTTGAGGGTGGAGGTGTGAGCCTCTGGATTCCCTTATTGCTGATACATGCATCGTAGCCTTCTATTTTCTAGTTGAGAAAATGCGTATGTGTGTATATTATTGTAAATAGTGTATTGAGGTAGATTTACAAAGATCCATAGATAGTATGATTATTTTTTGGTTGAATAAAATGTTGATTTTATTTTAAATACCATAAGGAGTTGTGTTATAAAGCTCTAGTATGTGGTAAAATTGTCATGATGGTTTTTTCTTTTGAGCATGTTATTCATTGTAAATACTACAACAAGTTGTGTTATAAATCTCCATAGGCAATATGTTTTGTTTTTAGCAGATTGCTGGTTTGTAGGTGTCATTAAACACCGAGGACATTGTTCCCCAAAGGGGGAGGATTCTGTAACAACCCTGGTAAAAATCCACGTAAAAAAATATAAGACCATGGTTGATGGGATAGGTATTCTAAGATGAATGGTGGGAAAAAAATCCTAGTGGGTGTTCATTACGATTATTATGGCTAAAGGAAATTGGCAAAGGAAAAAGCTTTGGAAATGCATGCGACATTAATTGGAATTTTATTTATGAAAATAATGGAAATTAGGAGAAAAGGAAGGTGAAGGGTCATAGGTTGTAGGTGCGGAGGAAAATGAAGGAAAATAATGGAAAATGAAGAAAATAGAGGTCTCATTAATAAAAATTCTTCTGACGATTAGTGGGTAATGTTTTTTCAATTCAGTTTTGGAGCTCTCATTATTCTCTCTCCCTCTCTCATACTCTTAGATACTTATAGTTTTCTTGTAGCACTCTTGGAGAGTGTGGATACTTGGTGATTTGGAGCAAGAAGGCAAAGGAAGAGTAGGAAAGCGCATGTGGACATCAGGATCAGTAGCTATAACGTAATTTGAATGCATGTACCGAGTTGCATGTATGTTTTCCTCACTAGTTTTTTCATGCATGGGCATGCATGTAGATTTTCCTAGCCATTTCATTTCCTAGAAAACCATGGTATTGTGGGTTTATTTCCATTGATTGTTTTCTGGTTTTTTTTCATGATTCCTTTCAGTGTGGGTTGAGTTATTAGTTCCTGGAATCCTTGTTTTCACAAACACTCTCGAAGCCTGAAAAACAATTGTGGGTTAAGTTACTAGTCCTGGAAGCCTTGGTTGGAAAAATTCTCTAGAAGCCCTAGGTGGGTTGAGTTACTAGTCCTGGAAGCCCTAGTTAGACAAACAATCTGGAAGCCCTGTAACAGTTGGGGTCGAGTTACTAGTCCTGGAAGCCCTAGTTGGAACAAACACTTTGGAGCCCTGGGACCACTTGGATAGATATCAATATGTGATGGTTGGTGATGTTCAACCGTGAGGTGGAATTACTGGTTTGGGGTTGAGACGGTTTGGTCTCTGGATGCCAGGTTTGTCGTTGATTAATGTGTTTGATAAAGCCCCACATTCATGCTTGGAATATGGCATGGGGGTGATAGGCTAAAGTGAGACTTCTCTTAGCCAATCTATGGTCAGGTGGAACGTGGAAGTCCCATCTTTGGTTGGATTTTATATTCAAAAATGAAGAGATCACTCCTTTTTTATTTGGTATGAAAATATATTGTTCATTTGTGGATTTCATTGGTGTTATATCCATGATATTTTTGTTGTTATTATGTTAGTTATAATCACATATTTTTTCAGTGATGATGTATGGCTCTATCTGTGCTTTTGCCCAGAAATGAATACATAATGTATCTATGGTAAAATAGACTATATTTTAGCTTATGTAGGGGAGAAATTATTCTTATCTCTTCTCAGATTTTTAGGAGACCCCTATGTTTAAATATGTTGTTTAATCCTGTAGATGCAATGTTTGTGACATATTTGACGAAATTTATGTCATAGCTGGACGAGGTCTGGATAAGTTCCTGATGATGTGATTTATTCCATGTCTTTGTATTAATGTTATTTTTCCTCTCCTAAAGTTACAGGAATTTTAGGGCTGTGACCTAGGCTCAGGGGCTAAAAATATGGCACAAATCTCGAAGCTGCAGACACATAATTGACTGTTTAAGGCATTAGCCCACAGTTGAGCCGGGTATATAACCTCTCCCTTGCCCTTACATGCCCACAGCCAAGGCTCAAGAGGGCAAAAAATCAGTCCCCATTCAAGTTTTAGGCGTCTGGGAGGGTGGTTTACCTCCTGGAGGTGTTGTTGATGTTGTGTAAGGTGTGTTTGTTGTGTTTCCGTCGGTTCCACTTTCTTAAGGTCATCTAGGAGGTTGAATCTCATATTAGTATCCTCTCCTCACATGTTTACCTATGTTAGCTTGTTACTTGGTTAGATGTGGGAAGAGGGTGTTAGAGTATACCTATATTTATGTGGATTGATGGTTAAGCTATAGGGGAACTTGTCCTACAACTTGAGAATCCTTGAAATTTTAACAAAGAGATTCCCTAGAAAGCCTGTACTAGAGGATTGGAAGCGAATTGGTATGGGTTGAGGTAATATTTAACAAATATGCGGACCCATTGTTAGTGTTGTGTAAGTTGAGAGGGGAATGTTTCTAGTTGATGAGATATTTGTAGTGATATTCCTTGTCTATGATAGTTTCTTTGGTTATGTATTAAGTAAGAAGAGTTAGAACGAGATCTCAAGAAATTACACTTGTGGATTCATAGGCTTAGCTCAAGGGTGTAATTTTCCATAAAAATATTAAGTGTGACAAAGAACCTAAATTTTGGAGGAACAACCTTTGTTTCCAGTTGATTGGATTATCTTCCTAGAAAAAGAGATGTCCATCTCTTGTGTTGTAATAACGAAAATATTATGTGTGTGTATATATATATATATATATATAATGTTTTTAGTTCTGCATTTTATTATTCTAGTTGTGAAGTTTTACATAATAATATATGAATGCATCACAAGACTGCATTATATTAATTAAAACTACCTATGGTATGACCTTCATCAGAAATGAAGTTTTACATTTCATAAAGGACCTGTGTGTTTATAATATTGTGCCACTCATTGGAGAGATCCCTTTCCACTTGAGTGATCTCTTCTTGAACTAGTTGAGGGGTCAAGTCTAAATAGCGAGCGACTGAGAATCAACTCAAGTTTGAGTTTTGGAGCAACAAATTGGGAAACACTTTTTGGTATGTGGAGATAATTTTGGCTATGTTCATAAAACTCTTGGCTGAGAAAAACAAGTCAAAATATTTTCTCGATCGAGAGTTCAATCGTTTCTCGGCTGAGAGTTTCAAAACATTTTGACCAAGAATTTAGCAAAGTTAATACTAGGTTCACAAACTCTCAACCAAGACTTTAAAAAATTTTCGAATAAGAGTTTTGATAAAAAAAAATATCAGACACAAAATCTCAATCAAAAGTTAAATTCTAACTAAAAATCTCATCTGAGAGTTTTAGATTCTAATTTATTAACTCAGAGGAAAGTTTGGTCGAAAATAATTTCTCGGCCAAGAGTTTAGATTCTATTACAATACTCTCAGACAAGATTTAAGATTCCATGTAAAACTCTTGGGTGAGAGTTTACATTTTATTTAAAGCACTCAGTCGAAAGGTGGAAATGTATAAATTGGAAAAAGCGCGACATTGGTACCCATTGTTGCCATCACCCTTGAAATGTAATTGGTTCACAAGCACTTCTCTCTTCAGCCACCATGTTCTCTACCGTCTCTCTTCCACCATTCCTTAATAGTATCAACAAATGAGTGTGAAGAAGCAATATTGAGTGTTTTGAATCTCCTAGTGATCAAGAAGCTATATGCATGCTTTTGGACTAGGTTAATTTTGAAATTGTTCTAGTATGTTGAAAAATTCATAATAGCTTGCTTGTGGACTAGATTAATTTTGAAATTGTATTGGTATGTTGATAAATTCATAATAGATTTCTTTTGAACTTGGTTAATTTTGAAATTGTATTGGTATGTTGACCATTTTTTGGTAATTTCGTAAATTGATGATAATTTTTGAAATATGTTCTAGACACATTTGAAATTTTCAATAGATAACTCAAAAAAACATTGACATGGATACCTGAGAGAGTTTAAGCTCCTTTTCATAAAAAAAAATAGAACACAGTTGATTGAAAAACTAGAACTACTCACTAAATAACCATAGAATTGCATTTATCATTCAAGTGGGTTAGCAGAAATTGCTACACATCCAATTCTAATTGTCATTAAATAAAAGAATTCAAAAGTCACACGATATAAGCCTTGACCTCATAACGACTATAAGTAATTCAAGGACAAGTAATATTTGACGTGGATTATCGTATTAAACAATATGTTGTTGTATTAATTAGAATCATGCAACTAATTCGGAAAATGATATTAGAAAAAAGTTTAAGAAAAAAAAGAACTTTGTCATTAAATATTCGTTAGTCTTTCCCATCTATCACTTAGGTTTGAAATTCTAAATCTCCACTTTTAATTAAATTCAAGTTGGGTTCTTTTCCCAAAATCTGAAAATATCTAAGATAGAGTGCATTCTTATAATACCATAATTGTTCGTGTGACCTAGTATGATTCCAGTGACCTAGTATGATTCGTGTGACCTAGTATTGGTGCACATCGATAGGGAATGACTTCTCAAGCTCACTCGAGAATTGGGCAAGTATATCGAAGCCTTCTACAGAATCCCCCACAAGATTCAAGTGATCATCAAGAGAATTTCAATACGATTCTATGTAGAAAACCTTGTCCCTCAATTGATTTTATGATCATGTTGAGTGTTAACACACTCTTTCCATAATTCTCTAACTCAACCCCACTACCAACGCAGCTGCGAGTCGATTTATGGTCTCTTGAATTCCTTCAATAAAAGAAACTCTCAAGTCCATCATGAGAAGCGACATCTAGATGACTCTTGTATCAAACATGCGTTCAAATAATTCATGGCTTTCACATAGTCGTTCTAAGGACGAGATTTATGGGGCATTGTCCGACCACTGCATATAGTAGTTTTTGAAGAGAATGTGGACTCCTCCCATTTTGTGAGTGTTGGGAAAGTAAGTAAAGAAGAATATCATTATGGTAGTTTCTGAACATAATGTGGACTCTTCCCATTTTGTGAGTGTTGGGAAAGCAAGTAAAGAAGGTTTATATGGAAGAATATCATTATGGTCGTTTTCGTAGGAGAATGTGGGCTCCTCCCATTTTGTGAGTGTGGGGAAAGCATATAAAGAAGGATTATTTGGAAGAATCTCATTGCCCACTGCCAATTTTATTTTTTCATTATAAACTCTATATATACATATCTATAACTAGTTTGGGCTCAATACTAGTTGTTTTCTTCATTGCGTTTATGAAACTCCCTTATGGAATATTTGGTGTATTCAATATAAGAAAATTTTAATTGTGTAAAATTCTATATGGCCCAAAAAATTGAGAATACATATCTTACAAAATCTTCCATATAAAATTTACTATTTTATTTTAATTAAATATGAAGTGCAAACTTACCATTTTAACATGCAGTTTACTAATTTTGTAACCTTTTTTAATATAATTTTTTTTTTATTTTTTTTTTATTTTAATTTTTTAAGTTTTAATACAACATTTTCTATTAATGTAACCAATTCGAAAAACCTAATTATTACAATGAACCCATTAGAAAGTAAAAAAATATATAAATTTTTGAGCCAATATGATTCAGATTTATGCACGAACGCAACAGAATACACATATAACCATAAATACAAAGATGCAACAGAAATAACACTTCATTTTGTTAATATCAAAGAACTGAAATTTGCTTACAGATGGAATGGAAATAAACTAGCTAGGACGCTAGTAGCTTATCTCTGAGAATAGATGTGGCGGCTACAAGCCTCTAAACTAAGTTACAATGAGGCTCAAGAGCCTATTTATTATTTAGAAACAATGAAAAATCGTAAACGTCCAAAAACCTAACCCTAGGAGATGAGGTGCCAAAACTATGGGCCCCGTTTGGGTAAATTGATGTTTCAACTTCCCAAGGACATAACTTTGGTATACTATCTCGGTTTGACGCAAATGATACATTGTTAGAAAGATCTATCCGAGGACTACAACTGCTAATTAAAAATATGAATTTTGAAATATATTTATATTAGCCAAAAAAATGATGCCCAAAAAACGTTGTTTAGGGCCTCAAAACGGCTCTGGAAGTTCAGGACCTGAAAAACTGCTAAAAATAGTAAATTGTGACGAAACTGAAAAACTGAAAGAGACAATGGTGGGGCCCCAAGTGGAATAGGCGGGTGGCCACCAATATCCACCTGGATCATCCCTCCCCCCTTAGGAAGCAATGGTCCCCATTTCTTTGAGTTCCTCCATGAGATGAGGAAACTTCTGCTGAACTTGGTCCTTGGTGAACCACTTGTCTTGGTGCAGGAGTTGGCCATCTTTGACAACCCGATACTGTTGGATGTTTTGTTGGCGAGTGTTCTTGATTTGCATGTCCATAATACAATCTATGGTGGTCTGTTCCATGCATTCTGGGTTTAACTCTTTTGGTGTAAGTTCTTCTGCGATGTCAGAGGTGTCCAGTAGAGGTGGGAAGTAGGGACGAAGGTAGTCTACATTGAATACTGGGTGCAGACCAAGGAATGGTGGAATATTGAGCTCGAAGGCATTGTTCCCTATAGCCTTAGTGATGGTGTACAGCCCATATCGAAGTGGGCGAAGCTTGCGGTGGGGTCTAGTGAGGCGCTCATTTTGCAGATGTAGCCACACTTTTTCGCCCACCTGGAAGTTGTGTGGCACCCGATGTTGATCATGTCATTTCTTGTACTTAGCATTGGCTCTGTCCAATATGTCATGAACCTATTGTCGGATGTGATGAATGCACTCGATGAATTTTTTCGCTTTGTAAGCTTCAGACTCGACAGGAGCCGAATCAGCCTGAGTAGCCGCAAATGACATGGCTACGTCAATGGGACATAGTGGCTGGAATCCCAAGCCCACCTGAAAGGGGCTATGGCAGTTGAGCTGTGGACAGTGCGCTTATAATTTTGTTGTACATAGGGGAGGCTCTCATCCCATGTGTGTGGATTCTTTGAATTGTACATGCGCGAAATGTGTACAATCATATTATTGACGGCCTTTGTCTCGCCATCAGTTTGGGGATGGAAAGCTGTGGACTTGGTGAGCTTGCTGTCCATCATTGACTAGAGGTTGGACCAAAATGTGCTGTGGAACCTGCTGTCGCGATCTGATATGATAGAATATGGGATCCCTAAGTGCACCCACACTCGTTCAAAGAATAGTTTAGCAGTGGATTCTGCTGTGATATTCTTCTTGCAGGCCACCATAATGGCCATCTTCGAGAATCTGTCGATGACCACGAAAACACAGTCGTTTCCATGCTTAGTATAAGGAAGGCCTGACATGTAATCCATGGAGATGGATTCCCAAGGTCGACTAGGGGTAGGTAGTGGAGTATAGATCCCTTGCATCTTGATGGTCGGTTTGGCAATGGTGCAAGCAATGCAGGATCTGATGTACTTCCCGACATCCTGTCGAAGGTTTGGCCAATAGAAACACTTTTGCAGTACTGCCACTTTTTTCTCAACCCCAAAATTCCCAACGACTCAACTGTAGTGCACTTCCCATATCATCTTGGCACGCTCGCTTGAAGGAACACAAAGGTGTCCCAGGTGACCTAACAGTGCATCTTGGAGGTGAAAATTTGGAACTTGCATACCCCCCAAGAGTGCCTTGTATGTGTGGCTAAATTCTGGATCACTCTTGTAGAAAAGAGGCCAATCAGAAGTCTCATGCCAACAAGAGTTGAGAATTGTGGTTATGGCCACGATGGGTGGTCGACTGAGGCAGTCTACAACGTTATTGGTGCTACCCTTCTTGTACTAGATGTTCAAATGAAATTTTTGCAGATATGTGGACCACTTCTAATGGCAATTGTTTTGCAACTTCCCTTGTGTCTGTTGAACTACAGGGGTCAGTGGTCTGTATGGATGATTGTCTCCTTCCCCAAAATTTAATGATTCCATTGTCGACAAGCCTGCATAATGGAATACATTTCTTTGTCATAAGTGGGATACTTTCGAACTGTGTTGGACAATGTCTCACTATGATATGCCATTGGATGCCCCTGTTGAGTAAGAAATCCCCCAAAAGCATAGTCAAAGGCATCTGTCTTGATCTCAAATTGTTGTTGTAAGTCTAGTAATGTAAGCACTAGGGCAAAATAGAGGCGATGTTTCAATTCTACAAACGCATTCTGTTGAGATTCCGACCAAAATAATTTTTCTTTCGCTCCTCCCTTGGTGACTCGAATCAATGGTCAAGTGATATCAGAGAATCCCAACATGAACCTGCGGTAGAAATTAGCAAGACCCAGAAATCTATGAAGCTTTGTTAGAGTGGTTGGGGCTGGCCAATCCCGAATGACTTGGATCTTGGCTGGATCCACATGCACCCCCTTTTCATCAATAATGTATCCCAGATATTGAACCTGGGTCATGCAAAAAGTGCACTTCTCCAAATTGGCACACAACTTGTGTTGTCGTAGTGTTTGGAGGATTTCTCGGATGTGGTGGAGGTGCTCTTCCCAATTCTAGCTGAAGATCAGAATGTCATCCAAGTACACCATTAAAAATGAGTTGGAGCATTCGTCAACCCGAAAGGCATGATGAGCTATTTGGAAAGGCCCTCCTTGGATTTGAAGGCAGTCTTCCACACATCAAAGGGTTCGATTGGTACCTGGTGATACCCAGACTTCAAGTCTATCTTGCTAAAATATTTTTCCCCTTTGAGTTGGTCCAGAAGGTCATCAATCCGTGGGATCGAGTACCTATTCCAGATAGTACCAACACGATCGGGCTCCCATAGGGTGATGAACTTGGCCAGATGTGACCTTTCTGTAGCAGCTCCTAAATCTACCTCTTGATTTCATCATTCTCTAGAACAGAGTGCCTATAGATCAGTCTAGTGGGTAGTGGCGCACCTGGGGTCAGGTCAATGGGGTGCTTGACCTGACAGTGGAGAGGCACCCCTATGGGTGAGGTGAAGATGTCCCCATACTCCTCCACAACCTTGTCCATTTGTTGTTCTCGTGCAGAGGAGCCATGTCTGTATGTCGTGGCCATAGTCTTCTTCTTGTCCTGGGGGCATATCATCAGGAAAACAAATTTCCTGGTTTCGGAAATGAACTTACTGCATTGTTTTGCAGTAACCAAAGAGATAGTGGGAGGCGGTGGTATCTCTGGTATCCTGTACAAATTACTTCCCAAAGTAAAAATAACAGTGCGAGTCTGGGACTCATACATATCTTGTTGCTTCCATAAGTATGGTTTTCCTAATAATACATCAAAAACATCAATAGGAGCAATGTCACACAATATCTCATCCATGAAGGGCTTGATGCTATAGGGAAGGTGGCATTGATGGCTGACATGGAGATCCCGTCCTTGGTGAAGCCACCCGATGGTGTATGGTTGTGGGTGCATTGTGGTCGGAAAGCCCAACTGCTTCACAACATCTGCTAAAATGAGGTTCTTTTGGCTCCCATTGTCAACAATGAACTGTAGCGAGGAACCCTTTACCCACATCTGGGAGTGGAAGAGACGCTCTACCTCCTCTGGATCTTTTGGTTCCTCCTTCTAGATCTTCGTAGTGGAAACAGTGGTGTTGGGCTCCGCATCAAAAATCTGCTTCCCTTTGTCATTTTCCTTGTCAGGTTCTGATGCAGAGTCGGAGCATGCATCTGATTCAGAAACCCTCATCTCGGCCACCAGCGACTGCTTGGCCCGACACTCACTTGTGTTGTGAGTGGAGCTCTTATGGAACTCACACCACTTTCCCATGTCCTTCTTTGGCTTCACAGTGTTTTTCTTTGCTTGTGGCTTTGTCAGGCTGTCTTGGGCCGCCATGCCTTGGCTTTGTACTTTGTTCTGCGGTTTGGGGGCACCTTTCCCTTGCTTTTGATTCGCAGATCCAAAGTCTCGCTTATTCTATTTGAATTTCTGCTCAATCTTGGCAGCATACAGGTATGCCATACCAAGCGAGGAGATGTCGAGGAACTCCATTTCCTCCTAAATGTATCTATGTAGACAACTGCGATACTTTAGCACCAAATGTTTCTCTGAATATTTGATACCCAACTTTGTGCATAGGGTATGGAACAAATTCGTCATCTCATGCACATATTGATCCCTTTGTTGCCGCAGCATGGTCCATTGTATGTACTTGTCCTCATAGCTCCCCACGAGATATTATTGTTCCTTGATGACATCTTGAAAATAATTCCAAGTGGGTGCGACTAAGAACAAAGAGGGTTCTGTCTCATCCTTTTTCTCACAGTAGGTTTCCCACCAGTCCTTGACATGGGGGGTAGCTTTGAGGAGTGCAAAAATAATCTTCTCCCTGTCGGAAAAGACATGAATCGATAAATATCCTTCTAATATATTAAACCATCTATTTACAGCATCTGAATATATTTGACCCTCAAATATGGGAATGTCAAAGTTTACTTTTACCTTAAAGGGAGTCGCGCCTCCAGAGTGGTTGCTAGATGCAGATGCGCCGCCGGTGGGCAGTCATTGAAGGATCTGGGCAAAGTTATCCATCATCGCGTTCCTTTGTTTTTCGAGGGCCTCCTCAAGCAATATTTTGATTGGATCTCCTGCTCCCTCATCTTTCTTTTCGTCCCCCATGGGCATCCGTCGGGGTTTGCGAGGCTGATCTTGCAAAGGTTCCACCAGATTTAGCCCTAACTCCTTATACCCCGACCTCGTTGGGGACATGCAAAGAGGGATCAAGAAAAATTAGACCGCTTTGATACCACTAATCTGGATTTATGCAGGAATGCAAAATAATACACATATAACCATAAATACAATGATGCAGTGTAAATAACACTTCATTTTGTTAATGTTGGTGAGGAAATAGGTCTCGCAGGCAAGACCCAGGTTCAGGGATTGGGGCCAACAAAGGAGTCCGTTGTAGTCTAGGACCACCTCGATATTTTCACCCTACTCCGAGGAGCAGAGAGTCTCACCCAAGGAGTGCCACGACCACATGCAGAAGGGGAATATATTGGTAGTGGCGGATGGATCCACAACTCGAAGCTAACATAGAATCATTTGCATTCATAACATCATACATAGAAGATCTTCTCAGAACGTTATGCAAATACTAAGCAAATAAAATTTTAAGATACCAAAGACATCATGAATATGTGTAACTCATACAATAAGACAGCAACCTTCAAGTATATTAATAACCTTCAGCTGGATCCACGGTTACATCGCTTGATAGGAAGAGATTTCCATTTCTATTACAGATGTCCCACAGGATAGAGAGAGATAATACAACCATGATAGATCAATAGAAACCTAGGAAATACAAGGATTTCGCACTCAAGACAGAGCTCTTCTGCGGCGTCTGCTCTGACCTCTTCGATCCCTCTGCATTCGTGCATGATATTCTTTTCGGTTGGGTGATGGCCTATTTATTCACCCGCTAGTGCAGCTGCTATTTTCTCTTGTGTTCTTCTTCAGCTACTTTCGGCTTCTTTCTCTTTCCCATGAGTTTCACTATCTGTTCTCTGTCGTATCTTCTCTTCGTCTGCACTTAGCTGCGTCAACCTCATCAGCTATCTCTTGTTCCTCCGCAACCTTGGCAGCTCTGCTACCTACTGTTGTTGCGCCTGCCATGTGTCAATCCGCAACCCAAAATCTAATCCTTATTCAAAACTCAAAACAAGGGCCCCAATAGGCCCCGACCATAGTTTCTTGACTCGTCCCGAGTCAATCACAAATCATTTTCTCCACCTCCATAGCTCCACTGGACCCTGTGCCCTGTTCTTGTTGCGCACCTTCATTCTGCTGTCCAAACAAGGGCGCCAACTCTGGGACCTTGCTCAACACTGAAGCCTTAAGCTGGTTGAAGGTTACCACAGCCTTTTGCCACCCCTGTAATAATGTGTCTGTCTTCGTGGCAATCTTGGTAGCAGCTTCCTCCCCGACATTCACCAGTACAGCGCCGAAGACCATGTTGATTTGGGTTTCGGCTTCGGCGGCTAACTGCTGCGTTATCCAGGCACTGATTTGTAAGGGCTAGTGAAGCTCTCAAATTTCCTGCTTGGCCTTTGCTGAACTAGCCTCTGTCTGCTAGATCTGAACCTCCATAGCATTCGCCTGGGCGTACAGCTGGTCCAGCTGCGAGGGGTCCATGGCATCTTGAATTTCTTTTGAAAGTTGTTGCAGCTAAGCCGAAATGGACTAAGTCTTTACTGTAAGGGCCGTCGGGAATTCCTGTAGACCTTTCAGGAGGTCATAGGCATCTCGCGCTGTAGTGCTGAGAGCTTCCTGCATCTTGGTTACCTGGCCCTGTTTCTTTGAAATCTGTGTTGTGTAGACTGCCGCTGGGTCAGGCAGCGCTGGCCATGCTGCTAATGCTGCCTGGAGCTCTGCATTTTCCTAGTGGAGATTGATGTATGCCACCTTGAGGTGGATTTATCACTGTAATACATCTGTTTCTGGCACATCCACGGGCATCCGAGTGTAGTGAGTCATTACTGCAGGCCATAGTCCCACAAAAACCCTAGCCACCTCGTTCATTTGGTCCTGGAGCTGCCCATGTGCCATTGTGAGCTGCTCGCGCTATTCAGTAAGCGCGATTATATGCTGCTACTATTGCTCACACCTCTGTTGCACCTCGGAGTGGAGCCTTTCTGCCTGCTGGGTTGCCCTTTGAATGAAGTGGTACAGTTGAGCCGTGCCCCACGTCTCCATGCTTTCGACCCCTGAGGCACCTTGATCCAGTTGTCGCTCCTGCATTGGTTGCCCACTAGCAACAGCTCTGGTGGAGTGTCCTTGAGGGGACGGCAGCGGAGTTGTATGGGGTGTAGAGTCCACCATATTTATGTCTGGCCGCTCCCCCTGATCTGCTTGGACAGTCTGCTGGAGTGGAGTGAACTCAGGCTGTGTCCCAGCCGTGTCTGCAACTATTTGTGCCATCTGTGTGATTAAATCAAAAAAAGTGGTTTGGGGGTCCCTAGCGGGGTTGACCGGTGGTATCACTGCTGTTAGTCATCAATATTTTTCACCTATTGATGATGACTAGTTTTTAAAGCCAAGTTTTCTAGAAGCTTATCTCAAATTTGTCAAATCTGTCAACTAGAAAACACCCCTAAATATTTTTTGTCCTCCTACCTTTTTTAATCAGCCTATGATGAGAAAAAACCTAACTGTCAAGTCCTATCTAGTTTCAGTCATATAATCCTGTCCATGAGCTTTCATAAGCTAAAGTCATCTACTGTCATTTACCCTCATCCCCAAGTCATTCATTAACCAACTGTTGATAAAAATTCAGCCACCCTACCTCTGGTCATACGTCATCTTAAGATCTATACATACCAAAGAGAATATTCAAAATCTGTCAAAGATCTCCCCTACGTTAGGTAGTGGCGCTTTAGGAAATCCTCCCTTGGCAAAAGCATCCTAAGCCAAAACTTTTTGTTCAATACTAGCCAACCTTGAACTAGTGCTTAATCTGAAAAGCTTGATGCACCCATAAGTCGCGCCACTAAAACGTCTTGATGTCTCAATAGTACATGTTTCAAAAGCCAAACTGATATTGTTTTGATCTACAGTGTTTCAGTGTCTTTTTCAAAAGCAGAGATGTACAAGTATTCCAGAAAACATTATCAAACTAAACATGAGAAGACAATTGCTTCTCATGTTGTTCTGAGCTTGGGATAAGAGTACTAGTCAGAGAGAAAATTCAATAAACCTCTGCAGACACAGTCAAGAAAGGTTAGTAAATAATGACTAGCAAGTAATACTCTACAGATACAAGTCACGTGGCTCCTGATTTCAAAAGATTCACAAGGGTTTTCTATCAAAAGGATACATATCCCAGAACATGCCTCTCATAGAATATTGTCTAATTTTTACTTTATTAATTATTATGATATACCAAGTTGAGATATGCATTACAAGGAAAGATAACATAGTTTGAGAAAAGGATGAAATGGCATGACTGTGTTAACCTCCTCCAAATAAAGAGCAGATGGTTGGGTGATTGTGTTAACCTCCTCCAAACGTGAGCAGATGGTTAGGTGACTGTGTTAACCTCCTCCAAACATAAGCAGATGGTTAGGTCACTTGTTGTAAACATCCTTCATTGAAAAGAAGATGGTTTGGAAATATGATAAGGACCTCCTTCATTGAACAAGCAGAGGGTCAGGAGCAGAGGTATGGCCTCATTCAAAGAGCACAAGGATAACAATGCTTCAAATGGCCTAAAAACTTGTTTACACCATTTTCTCCAATGGATGATACCACTGATACAGCAGTAGTGTTTCAAGGGGTGCTTACATGGGTTCATTTTTTGAAAGATGGAGTTGAAATCAATAGAAATCAATTGAAGGCTTATGAGTAGAAAACTGGTGTTAAACAGATGACAAGTAGTGGTACTATGATGATTCAAGAAGCTTTGTTTTTCATGCCCATAAAGGCCTTCTTCAAAGGCAATCTGAGGTTAAAATGTCCGAAAATTGGAACAAGCTCATCAAAATGACAGGAAGGGTATGACAAAATGTTTTAAATTCAAAAGCAACATTCAAAGAAACAAGGGAAACCACAGTCACAAACAAGACCTCTTTATGTACATATGAACAAACCCTGTTGTTGTATGTGATTACATTAAGGGTCTTTAAAAGCCTTCTCTTTGATAAATAGGTATAGGTCAAATCTGGGTTAGTGCAAATGAGGTTTTGTTTTCCACAGTCAAGAGAATGTCATGAGGTGCCTAAAAGTGCAGCAGTCTTTAATTATGGTTCCTGAAGCAATTTTCCTTTTTTAAGGGGACAAAAAAACCTCAATATTCATACAATAGCCTTCTCATATGCATACGAAGAGTACAGTTAAGAAAACAAGTCTGATAGGTATTTTAAAAGGTCATATATTACCAAGAACAGTGATTGATGTTTATATGACAAAAAGGCCTTTTTCAAAATCCAAAACCTCACAAAGCAACTACAAAGATGTTTTAGCTTGTTTGACTTTTAAAAGAGGAAGGAGACTGTTTAAAAGCCCATTGTGCATTTTCAAAACCACAAAACAAGTGTCCAGTAGCTGCTCCCTGGAGAAACCAAGTGTTTTCGACATTTCTTCAAGTTTTTTTGAGCTCAAGGCCTGCGCGGTGCGCCTGTAGGTTTGCATAGCGCGCTTATTAGTGCTCGAACACAGAGTTTAAACGCAGGCACGACATTCTTGTAGCAGCGCGCGACGCGCCTGTATCTTCAGGTCACCGGTGCCCAAAAACACCCGACTACCTCCATTGTGCGGCGCCCTCTGTTTCAAACACGTCGCTCCTCCATTGGCGTTCAAAAACACTTTTAAATGCTGCTCCAGCAACCAACCAAGGCCCATAAACATTCTTCAAGGTACTTCTTCACTTCATGGCAAATTTTGAAATTGAAAAAGGGTGTTTTTGTTGTGTTTCTCCCTAAGAAGAAATAGTGATTTTGAAACCACTTTGTCATCTAAAAAGCTCAAGAGAAAAGTAGTGATTAGAAGTTAGGGCCTTTGATCAAAATCAAAGAGTTTTGTTGTTGTGGATGTCAAGAATTAGTGCAGTGATAGGGGAAGATGTTTTTATCAATTTTGAGAGAGTCCTAACTACCTTTAAAAAATAGTGATAGCCCACAGTTGCTATAAAGGGACAAAGTTAGTTTAAGAGGTCTTCAAATCAATATTTGAGAAGCATCTTAACAATATTTTGCAAAGGCTTGTGTTTGTTAAAAACTCAGAGGGAAACAGTGGTTGTAAGATGAAGGCCTGGTCATATAAAGAGTTCCTTTTTGTGTTGTGAGATAGCAAACTTTGTGCAGCCCCCAGAATTCAAAAAGCAGATTCTGTGTTGAAAGGTTTTCAAGTCAGTTGAAAGGTGTCTTGTTTGCTTTGTGAAGAGCAGTGAACACGAAAAGAGCAGTGCTTGAGGGTAGGATCTTTTGTGCCAAAAAAAAAGAGATATTTCTTCAACAAGAAACCACAAACACATCTTTTCAAAATCTTTGCCCAAACACATTAATAATTTAATTTTGGTTGTCATTTGACAAGTACTTGTTTGATTGGCATCAAAGAGGCACAATGACTTATAAGGAGGACAAGGTGTGGTGTTGGGAAACCATTTCAAAAACCATTTGAGACAGCTTGTTTTAGTCAACCAGCAAAGAGAATCCAAAACAAATTTCCTCCTAGGCAAGACAGCAGAAGTGGCCCTCACAGGAGGTTTGAACCTATTTCAACTGAGGAATTAAATTCCCATCCTTCAGTTCTATTTAACTTTCATGAAGTTGGATGTCTAGATTTTTGTCAAAGGGTTCAGGAGGTGAAAATTTATCTCCCTTTGACACATCTATGTGCTTTTATATTTCAAGGGAAACATTTTCAGCTGATAGGCTTAGATTTCAAGTTTTCTCCTAGATCCATTTCCAGAGCTACCCAAATCCCGTATGTCAGAGAAAAATGGTTTAAACAGAGCTACCTAGACTTAGAACATTACAAACCATTTTTGAAGCCAGAGCATCGGGATGCATGCCCATCCATCTTTCCTTTTTCATATCTGTTGACTAGCTATGCTCCCCTCATGAAGATAATCATGAAATATTTTACATGCGAGGGAAGGTTTTCCCGGGTCTATGCTTACCATGTCTGGTTGCTCATGCACTTCACAAGAGCCCAATTATTAAACCTCCCCTTTTTCCTCCATAGAAGTATTGAAAATATGGCTTCCACTATTCAAAAGAGACCTCCATCTCAACAGCCAGCTTGTCTTTTCCATCATTCCCTCATCAAAATTATCATTCTTCATCAACTTGAGAAGAAGGGAATCTCTTGGGACACTTTCATTGCACATCCCGATTTTTCCACTGTTTCTTCATCCCATGCATCTCCTTCACCTTCCACTCAGCATATTTCTCCTTATTATAGTAAGCCCATTCCTAATAAGCTAAGAACTCCCATGATTGATCAAGAAGAAGAGCATGATGAAGAAGAGCAACACAGTTAGGAAGAACAACATGAAGAAGAAGAGCAACACAGTGAGGAAGAACAACATGATGAAGAAGAAAAACACAGTGATGATAGGCAGCACAGTGATGAAGAAGAGCGCCATGAAAAAAATCAAAATAGTGAAGACGGAAATGATGAGGAAATGGAACAATTTGATAAGGATATTGTAGCCCTCACAGTAGCAAACATGATGAAGATGAAGCCCAAAACATTGAGGAGATAGAGCCTAAAAGTCTGAAAAAATCAAGGACAAGAGTGAAGAGGGCAACCCTCAAAAATACATGCAAGGTGACAGTCAAAGCATTCATGAAGAAACTCAAAACAGTGGCAAGGATGATGAGGGGAGTAGCAAGGGCAAAGAGCAAATAGAGCATGTGCTAGCTGCCTCTCCTAGGCAAGGGGCCATGCTTTCTGTTAGAGTCAGCCCTTGCTGCCCTCCGTCAGTGATCATTTCGTCTTTTGCATATTCATTATTAGGTGTCTCACTTGTTTCACTTCTTTGCATATCACTAGGATCATGCCACGAACTTCTATTTGATCTAGATTTTGTTCATTCAGTTGCGGAATCTTGCCACTTTCCGCAGCTGCTGCAACTTTCCGCAGCTATTTTGTGGAACTCTATGCTACAGGTGTCTACAAGGGAAACGAGCCACATGGGCAGGCTAGGAATGACGTGGACATGGTTCGTGTCCTATTGGTTCAAGCAAACTCGTCCAAAGAAGATGCGGTCAAAGGCGTCCACATGGAAGTCAACTATGGAGTTTCATGTCGGCCGGACTCTGTTTCGTGGCACATAAAGATCCATACGGCCGTTTCTAAGCCTGCGGAGGTTAAATCGACATCTGTGCAAGGTTCTAGAGTCGAATTCAAGCATCCACCTTTCGTAGATCTACTTTCCAACACGGCCATACTCCTATATCCGTGGACGTAGTGGTCTACGTGCTCTCTGCCATCATGAACTTTAGGAGACAGTTACAGTTTATTGTTATATATAGAGCGTTTGCATACGCACATAAAGTTAGTAGTTGATAGTTGATGTTAGTGAATGTACTCTGTTATCTTTTAGTCTGTTCTGTAGTGATTACGCTGCACTTGTGCCGTAACACTACCATTCTGTAATGAACTGCTTTTTAATATGAGAAGACTCTGTTTTTCAACTTAATTCGTGTTTGAGGATCGTTACCAAGGCTATGTAGAGGGCCCCTGCTCAGCTAAGGTTTTGTGTATTAGTGTATATTTCTCATTTCATTTCTTTAAAAGTCATTGTATCATAATCCATCCATATGTTCTTACTTTGCAGTTGTTTCATTTCTGTTTATACATTTCCATAATTTCCATTTCATTTCTGTCTTTCATGTTTTATGATTGTTAATCACTGATCAGTTTTCTTGATTGCGGGTTTTAGATAGACAGCCCGGGCATTTTCATAGCATTTTGACTAATGACATGAAACTAACATTGTTCTGCTGCTAGTTTGCTTTTCATAGCTTTTTGTTTAACTTCAGTATTGCTTTGTACATTTCAGTTTTGCTTATCTGCTTTAGTAGTTAAATTTAGATATATTAAGCTGCTCATAGCATCTTCAGTTGCCTCCGAAAGCCACAGCTGGACTGATGGTGAGGGACTGCATTATGAAATGTGTAGTTTAGTATTAGTTTCTTTTATGCAAATTTAGATATATTAAGCTGCTCATAGCGTCTTCAGTTGCCTCCGAAAGCCACAGCTGGACTGATGGTGAGGGACTGCATTATGAAATGTGTAGTTTAGTATTAGTTTCTTTTCCGCAAATTTAGATATATTAAGCTGCTCATAGCATCTTCAGTTGCCTCCGAAAGCCACAGCTGGACTGATGGTGAGGGACTGCATTATGAAATGTGTAGTTTAGTATTAGTTTCTTTTCTGCAAATTTAGATATATTAAGCTGCTCATAGCATCTTCAGTTGCCTCTGAAAGCCACAGCTGGACTGATGGTGAGGGATTGCATTATGAAATGTGTAGTTTAGTATTAGTTTCTTTTCTGCAAATTTAGATATATTAAATCATGCATGACATCTTCAGTTGCCTCCGAAAGCCACAGCTGGACTGATGGTGAGGGATTGAATCATGAGTGTATGGTTTAGTATTAGTTTACTTTATGCAAATTAAATATCAGTTACTCAAATTGTTTATGATTACTTCCGAAAATCATAGCTGGACTAATGATGAAGGGTCAGAAGATAAATTGATGTAATCTGATTTAGATTTATTTTGTTGCAATTTTGAATTTCCTTAAGAATAGTTCTTTTGTGTTTAGTTGGCAGCAAGAATAGTTTAGTTTTCATGCTCACTAGTTTACTGTTTTGATTTATTAGATTAGCAGCACCTTTTCATTTCAGCAGTACATTTTTATTTTCTTTCAAGTCTTGTCATTGTAATTTTCAATTTTCTTTTAAAGTTTCAAGTTGGTAAATCATTATAGGGGATATCACTTCCTTGAACAAATATAACCAAACTTGTTTTCATTTTAGAATTTCCATTTCACCTTAGAAAGACCAAAAACGACAAAAGTTAAGAAATAGGTTATCTTGCACATATAGTGCGCCGCACCTCATCAGCTTACGATTCCCGGATTGACAAATTAAATGCAGCAATTTAGGACACACTAAATTGACCAAACATTTTGGCACCGTTGCCGGGGAAGTGTAACTAGGTAATAATTTCTTAAAAAAAAAACATAAAATCATAAAAGAAGGGAAAACTTGATAACTTCTTGAAGTAAGCCTCCTCTGCATGCACAAATTGTGATGCAGACTGAGTGGAAAGGAATTATTGGTTTGTAAAATCTTAGTCCATGTATCTCTTCCACTAGTGTGATGGAGGTGAAGAAGAATATTAGCTAACTTTTTTAATAAACAAAAAGCTGTGCATAGAGCAGAGGATTTAGGAGGGTATATTTAAAGCCAGAGTTTGATTTTCAACTCATCTTACATGCGTAGTGTTCTGATTCTTACCATCACTTTAGCCTTAAGATTTTTGGAAGTCAAGGAACAGCTGAATTAGAGGATTCTCCTATACCACCTACTAAAACCCACTTAGAAAACAAAGAGACTTTCTCTCATCCTTCCTAGGTAGAAGAACTAGAGGACTATAAGGACTCTAAAGAAACTATCATGGCAGAGGAAGTAATAAATAGAGGTGGAGGTAGAAGAGGAGGAGATAATGGAGATACCAATGGTGAAGGAAATAATGGTAGAAATAGGGATTTGTTGGGATTCCCTATAGCTGATGAGGAAACTCATGCAACAATGAAAAATATTTCACCATCTGTTCTCCCTAACTTTTATGGATTACGAAGTGAGGATCTTGAAACATTTCTGTTTGAGTTTGAAGTTGTGTGCCGAACTTATGACTATATGGAAGATTCTCAAAAACTCAAACTGTTTCCTTCAACATTGAAGGGATCTGCTTTGAAATGGTTCATGGGATTAGCCACTCAATCTATCGGGACTTGGAATGAAATGAAACAAACATTTTTGGACAGATACTTGGACTATTGTATGCCCACCAATCACAAGGATGAGGTATTCAAAATGATGCAAAAAGAAGATGAAAATTTGGAAGACTTAATTGAAAGATTTCAATACAACTTGAAAAGAGCAAAGATGAGCAACTTAGATAATGAAACCTTGAAAGCCCTTCTATTAAAAGCCATTAGAGATGAATGGATAGACATTTTAAACATGATGGGTAAAGGAGACATTTCTCAACTCCCATTTCATGATATAACAGAACTATGTATCCAATTCTCAAGGGGAAGATCTAAAACTGGAAAAGGGCCAAGGGATTCTTCTCTTATTAGGGCTAACAAATCTGCAACTGGATCAGTAAGTAGGGCAGAGATTGGTAATATGCTTGATGAGTTTAAAACTGATATCTTAGGGAGCCTTAGTGAACAACTAGACACCCTTAAAATCCAAAACAAGCAGAAAGCAGAAACAGATTCTTTAGCCATCTTTTGTCCGAAATGTAGAAAGAAACATGCTTTAAGGGAATGTCCCTTGGATGCAAAAGTTGTAGAAACATGTATGATTTGCTCAGAAAATCATGAGATCAAGGATTGTCCTTCAATCCCTGGACTCAAAGCTGTTCTTCAAGAAGATCCAAATTCAGTAGAATCTCTTTGTTTTGTCGCAAGGAGACCTTGGCAGGGACAACAATCTCAAGGGTTTAATAACCCTATGAATCTTCAAACCCCACCAAATTGGAATCCTTGGCAGCAACCTTGGCCCCAACATCAAAATTCATATCAGCCATGGGTACAAGGGATGCAAATTCCTTATGGGAGATTTGCTCAATTTTATCAATATCCTCCATCTTTTCAAAATCAACAAGCTCCACAACTTCCAAGCCCAAATCCACAACTTTCATTGCCATTTCCACAACAACAACCTTCTCAACAAAGTACAAATCCTCAACTCATGCTCCCATACCAACAGAAGACAAATCAACTTCCAGCTCAGCCATTTCCAAATCCTAACAATAAGAATCCTCAAACTACTTATATGGTAGAAGGACAACAATTTCCTACCTATATGATTGTTCCTCTCAACGATGTACAACTCAGATCTGGTAGAGTTTTATAAAAACCTTCTATAGATATCCAAGAGCAAGATACCTCTGAGGAGGATTCTCTTCAAGTCAATAAGGGTTCTGAGGAAGAATCTCTTCAAAATTAAAATATTCAAAAAGAAAAAGAAAATTTAACACCCACAACTCCTATAGTTGAGCAACTTGCATCTTCATCTACACCTCCTTTTCCTGAAAGACTACAAATTGACAAGGGGGTGGAAAAACAAATCTTGTTGCCTAACTATGACTTTCTAGATGAATTGAAGAATGTTTGTATCAAGATTCCCTTGCTACAAGCCATTCGAGAGATTTCTATTCTAGCAAAAACAATAAAGGAGTTGAGTTTCAAAAGACCAGGAAGGAAACTAAAAGACACAAGAAGAATCCACCTGGTAGGAAAGATTGCAGATATTATGATGGGAAAAATTACCATGCGGAAGTATGTAGATCCAGGAAGTCCAATTGTCAAGACACATATAAATGGGATAGAAATTCCAAACACATTGATTGACTTAGGGGCTGCTATCAACATTATGAGTAGATAGACTATGGAACAGTTAAAACTTCCTAACCTTCTCTTTACACCTACTTTACTGCAACTTGCAGATCGATCGGTTATTAAACCAGATGGTGTATTAGAAGATATTTCAGTCTCCTTAGATTCTTGGGAATATCCAGTAGACTTTATGATTTTGACTCCAAAAAGTAATCTAGGAGGACATCCAATTATCTTAGGAAGACCTTGGCTGGCCACAGCTGATGCTTTTATTAGTTGTAGATCTGGAGACATGTACATTTCAAATGGTAATTCGACAAAGAAATTCAATTTGTATCCTCCAGCAAGAGCAATCACAGAAATAGGAGACAATGAATGGGTCGATGATGAGAACATTATACAACCTGTCTTTACCATTTCTGAAATTAGTGAGGATAGTCAAATTATGAACACATTAGAAAATTTTGAGATATCTTCAGAATATGACCCCACACAATTTCAGTTGGAATCTGACATAGAATATTTATCATCAAGACAAATGTCTCTTTACTCTATGGAAGAGTTTGGTAATTATGCTTTTGAGATTTTTCCAGAAAAGACATTGAATATCAACAAACATCTGGAGAAGTCACAACAAGAAGAACTAACCAGAATCTTGCAAAAACATTCTACTGCATTTGCATGGGAGTATACTGACATGAAGGGTATTGATCCTAAGACTTGCATCCATCATATCTATATTGAGGAAAACAGTAGACCAATCAGACAGCCTCAAAGAAGGATGAATCCAAATCTTAGGGAGATAGTGAAAGAAGAGCTCCAAAAACTACTCAATGTAAACTTCATTTATCCAATTTCAGATAGCCGATGGGTTTCTCCTTTGGTTATAATACCTAAAAAGAATGGTAAATGGAGGGTATGCATTGATTACAGGGAATTGAACAAAGCAACTTTGAAGGATCACTTTCCTTTGCCCTTTATTGATCAGGTATTAGATACATTAGCAGGCAAAAAGTAATTTTCATTTTTGGATGGTTTTAGTGGCTATAATCAAATTCAGGTAGCACCTGAAGATCAAGATAAGACCACATTTACTTGTCCATGGGGAACTTTTGCCTACAGAGTGCTTCCTTTTGGGTTATGTAATGCACCAGCAACATTCCAAAGAGCAGTACTAGGAATTTTTTCTGATCTAATCCATGATTGTGTAGAGGTTTATATGGATGATTTTACAGTTTATGGTTATTCATTTGAAGAAGCATTAGAAAATTTGGAAAAAGTTCTTATAAGATGTAAAGAAACAAACCTTTCATTAAGCCATGAAAAATGCTTTATGATGTTTACTGAAGGGATTGTTTTAGGACATCATATTTCAGAAGATGGGATTAAGGTTGATAGATCAAAAGTTGAAGTCATCTCCAAGTTGCCTATTCCAAATTGTCAAAGAGATGTTAGAAGTTTTCTAGGATTTACTGGTTACTATAGAAGATTTATAGAAAACTTCACTAAAGTAGCATCTCCACTCTTCAAATTGCTTACAAAAGACTGTGAATTTAAATGGGATCCTGATTGTCAATCAGCTTTTGAAACTTTGAAAACAAGAATATATGAAGCACCTATCTTGAGAGGACCAAATTGGAAACTTCCTTTCCATATTTCTACAGATGCTTCAGATACAGCTCTTGGAGCTGTGTTGGGTCAAAAAGATTTAATTCCTTATGCCATTTATTACACCAGTAAAAATTTGACTCCCACAGAGTTGAATTATACTGTGACTGAAAAAGAATTCTTAGCTTTTGTTCATGCAATTAATAAGTTTAGACATTACATAACAGGCTATGAAACTTTTATTCATACTGACCATTCTGCAATTAGATATTTAATGAACAAACCTGTTACTAATGGCAGAGTGACAAGATGGCTTTACTTTTGCAAGAATTCAATATTACTGTGTTGGATAGACCAGGAAAACAGAATACAGTAGCTGATTTCTTGTCTAGGATTCAGAATACTAAAGAAGATTCTCCTGTAGAAGATAAATTTCCTGATGAATACTTGTTTGCGGTAACTATTAAGACCCCTTGGTATGCAGATATTGCTAACTATTTGGTTACAGGGAAACTACCTTCACATTTATTTCCAAGAGAAAAACGAAAGATTATTCGGGAGAGTTCAAAATATTCATGGATTTCTAACGAATTGTTTAAAACAGGGCCAGATCTTGTGATCAGAAGATGTGTCAGGGAAGATGAAATGCCTGATATCCTCAAGGCATGTCATGATGAACCATGCGGCGGACACTTTGCTGACAAAAGGACAACCTATAAAATCCTCTCTTTAGGATATTATTGGCCTTCCCTCTTCAAAGATGCAAAAAAATATGTCAAAAGGTGTGACAGCTGCCAAAGAGTAGGGAAACCTACCCTTTCAAATGAAATGCCATTACAACCACAAGTACTCATTGAACCCTTTGAAAAATGGGCTTTAGATTTCATTGGACCTATTAATCCACCATCTCAGCAGAAGAAGTATATATTGGTTTGTACTGATTATGTTACTAAATGGGTAGAAGCCAAAGCATTAGTATCTGCTACTGAAAATTCGGTTGTTCATTTTCTTTATGAGGATATTTTTACTCGCTTTGGTGTTCCAAGAGAAATTGTAACAGATCAGGGGAGCCAATTCACATCAAATTTGGTGGAGAAGTTGATGGAAGAATACAAAATCAAGCACGGAAGATCTACTCCTTACCATCCACAAGCAAATGGTCAAGTGGAGTCCACAAACAAAGTTCTTGAAAGTATCATCACCAAAACTGTTCATCTACATAGAAGAGATTGGGCAGAAAGGCTTCCAGAAGCCTTGTGGGCCTACAGAACTACATGGAGGAATACAACAGGACATTCTCCCTATGAAATTGTTTATGGGAAAGAAGTCTTGCTCCCCATTGAATTCCAAGTCAAGACCTTCAAGATAGCAGTTCAGTTGGGGATGGACTTATCAGAAGCCCAAAAGCATAGAATGGAGCAGTTGAATGAGCTAGATGAGATCGGACAAGAAGCAATTCTAAGAACTGATCTAGTTCAATATCAAAGAACTAAATGGCATGACAAATATATCAAAGAGAAGAAGTTTCAAGAAGGAGATTGGGCATTGTTATTTGACTCCAAGTTTAAAGATTTTCAAGGGAAATTTCAGACTCATTGGCTTGGGCCATATGAGATTGACAAAATCTTTAGCAATGGAGCTGTAAGAATCAAAACCATTGATGAGTTTCAAACTCCTCTTATTGTGAATGGCCATCGATTGAAAGTTTATCATAAGCCACTCTCAAAAGAGGATTTTGTCAAGATGTTTCAAGAAAGTTCTGCAATCAGGCTGGTACAGAAGAATTCTTCTTCTCCACCAGCCTAGCTTTTGTTTTTCAGTTAAAAAAAATAATAATAAAATAAAATAAAATAAATAAAAAAATGGTATAAGCCTGAAAACCAATCATTGATTGGCAGTCTTATGCAGAAAATATAGGGTGAAAATCAGGGACACCTGACACTCTCTATTTTCCAAAAAAAAATCTCTCTTTCATTTCATTTCATTTCACCACCCACTCCATTTCATTCCACTTCATTTCATTTCATTTCATTTCATTTCACTTCATTCCACTTAATTTCATCCATTCCATCAATAAAAATCTTTTTTATGACCATTTCCATCTGGTCATTTGTCATTTGTTCATTTATATTCAACCAAGTAATAGCTGTGTCAGTTTCCGCAGCTGACTCCAGTTTCCGCAGCCAGAAGCAGATTCCGCAGCTACTACTCTGTTTTCAAAGAGAATGTACAGTCAGTTGTTATTTTCATAATTATGAAATAAAATGTAGGAGAGAGGATCAATGGAACATTCAAGACACCAATGGAGATCAATCAGCTGAAGACCAAGGGCAAAAGCAAGGATTCCAAAGGTATGAATAAAGTTTATTTCAAATAGTATTGAAAAACACATTTTTATATAGTTTTAAACCATGAGCTCTACCCATTACGCGCAATTATTATATTGATAGTTCTGTAACCTGTCACGATCTCCATGTTATCCTCTTGCATTCATTCATAAACGGTTTCATCATTGAAATTCCGATTCTCACTCATGTTCCAATATCCCACCGGAGATAATGAGACGTATTTGAGTTGACAAAGGACTCTTACAAGCCGCATAACTTCATAACCATTGATTGAAACGTGTTTATATTTATTACACAGCCACCAAAATTCAAAACGCGGCCGAATGTATTATACTTTGTTAACCTATTTGTCGTGTCTTTGTCGTGTTTACAAAACCCCACTCTACTCATTCTCACTCCCTGTTTCACTCCATTTCGTTCCTTTTGCTCATTCTCACTCCCGTATATCTACCCACAGTCTTACTCCATTCCGTTTATGGTGCTCATTTCCATTCTATGATACATTCCCACAGTCATTGTGCTCGATCCTGTGTATTCAGTCGTTCCATTTCCACTTAAACCCTCACAGAGGCAAATTAGTGAAGCACAGAAAAGTGAAATGGGTAAGTTGCTAAGGGCAGCGCCGGAAGGACCAAAGTTTATAGAGGGATATCCGCAAGCAAAAGAGATATTGAAGAAAGCTAAATGGCTGCGTTTTATTCAGAAATTCAGAGGTTACCACAAAGAAGTTACGAAAGCGTTTGCAAGGTCATTTGATGGCTCGGAAACAGAAGTTGGAGACCTCAAGTTTTCGGTTAATGAAGCATCAATAGCAACAGCCACAGAACTTCTTCAGGAGGGAGAACGTTGGTTCAAAAATAAAAGCATCAGTGATGAGGCATGGAGAACAATTCTACGAAATCAAGGTATGGATATCACTGTTTTTAAAAGAGGAATCCTTGTGCATGCAATAAAAGAAGAATGGGCCACTTTACTACTAATTGTTCAGAAATTTATTACATGTGAAGGCCATTTTGGGTCTATGTACATGTACCATACCAGGCTATTGATGAATTTTCTAGAAAACCAAACTCTCAATCTCCCTTATTTTCTATTCAATAGCTTGAAGAAAATGGCTGTGACTATTCAAAAACACTTAGGAGATGTAGAGCCTCATCTTTATCACCACGGCCTTATAAAAATTCTGATTGAAAAGGAGCTAAAGGAAAGAAAAGATACATGGGAACAATTCCTAGTTAGAAACTTCTTTGAAGAACCTCAGGAAATTCCCGAAGGTAGTTCAATTAGAAGGAGTAGAAGAAAAAGAATGAATGTTGAAACCCAAATTACTCCTACTCAGGAAATTCCCGCAGCTAGCACAGCAAAAAGAAGTAGGAGGAAAAGAACAATTGAGGAAATCCAAAACACTCCTACTATTACTATGGAAAGAATTGATAGGGAAGAGAGATTGGTAAAAAGAAAGAAGAAGGATATCAAAGGAAAGAAGCCAATAATACCAAAAGAAAGAGAAACTATTGAGGCTGTACATAAAACTCCTTCTTCTGAAGAAGAAGATCATCAAATACTATCAGAAAGATTAGTTTATCTTCAAAAACAATCATCCATGCCCAAGAAGATAGAAAAAGGAAAACAAGAACAAAAGGGTAGTGTACCACAGCATGTGAGGAGAAGCAGCAGGCTTAAGGGGAAATTGAGAAAAACGCAAATTAAGGGTCCTCATTTCATTGATTTGGGTGAGGAGACATCTGAACAGTCCCCAACTGACCATAGTCCATCTCAGTCAGTTAGTGAACCTGGTTCCTTTCATTCCCAATCGGACAATGAGCATACTCCATCTTATTCTCAGCAAAATATTGATGTAATCCCTCCTCGGCCAGATTTTGAACATAATTCTCCTTTACAGCATTTTGGGGACAGCCCAATGAAAATGACACCGGAAGTAGACCCCAAGCAGCAGGAGGTATATGACTATATAGAATCCTTGGAAAAGGCAGCCACAGGTCCAAGTGCCTCTTCCATTCAGCCTCATACATTGCAGGATGATTTAGTTCAGTCATTAAAACAGGAAATTTTTGAGCTGGAGCTTTTAAATCGGCACATCAAAAATGAAAATGAAACATTGAAAGAACAAGGAAAACTGGACAAGATCATCCATGATAATACTATGTTACATTTGGGAATTTGGCAAAAGAAGAATAAGAAATTAAAAAGGAAATGCCAGAAATTGAGCTGAGCACTTGTGAATATCAAATTTAGGTGCTTAATGAAGAAACCCAGAATGATGGCAGTACCAAAGAAGAAGAGAAGGGGGTTGGATGTGCTGGCTGAAGTATCGAGGCACATGAACTGAACAAAGAGTATCAAAATTTTGGTTGCATGAGGACATGCAACACCTTCACAGTGGGGGTATGTTGAGTCCCAAATTTGCATCTTTTCCATACACTTTTCCATACCTTTTTCACTCACCTAAACCTCCCAAATTGTCAATATCATGTGCAAAAGAGCATCTAACATGGTTTTTAATTATATTTTTGTGTTTGTTATTTGATCTAGATTTTGTTCATTCAGCTGCGGAATCTTGCCACTTTCCGCAGCTGCTGCAACTTTCCGCAGCTATTTTGTGAAACTCTATGCTACAGGTGTCTACAAGGGAAACGAGCCACATGGGCAGGTCAGGAATGACGTGGACATGGTTCGTGTCCTATTGGTTCAAGCAAACTCGTCCAAAGAAGCCGCGGTCAACGGCGTCCACATGGAAGTCAACCATGGAGTTTCATGTCGGCCGGACTCTGTTTCGTGGCACATAAAGATCCATACGGCCGTTTCTAAGCCTGCGGAGGTTAAATCGACATCTGTGCAGAGCTCTGGAGTCGAATTCAAGCATCCACCTTCCGTAGAGTCACTTTCCAACACGGCCATACTCCTATATCCGTGGACGTAGTGGTCTACGTGCTCTCTGCCATCATGAACTTTAGGAGACAGTTACAGTTTATTGTTATATATAGAGCGTTTGCATACGCACATAAAGTTAGTAGTTGATAGTTGATGTTAGTAAATGTACTCTGTTATCTTTTAGTCTGTTCTGTAGTGATTACGCTGCACTTGTGCCGTAACACTACCATTCTGTAATGAACTGCTTTTTAATATGAGAAGACTCTGTTTTTCAACTTAATTCGTGTTTGAGGATCGTTACCAGGGCTGTGTAAGGGCCTGCTCGGCTAAGGTTTTGTGTATTAGTGTATATTTCTCATTTCATTTCTTTAAAAGTCATTGTATCATAATCCATCCATATATTTCATACTTTGCAGTTGTTTCATTTACTGTTTATACATTTCCATAATTTCCATTTCATTTAATTTTGTCTTTCATGTTTTATGATTGTTAATCCCAGCGATGCATTTTTCTTGATTGCGGGTTTTAGATAGACGGCCGGGCATTTCATAAGCTTTTTGACTAATGACATGAAACTAACATTGTTCTGCTGCTAGTTTGTTTTTCATAGCTTTTGTTTAACTTCAGTCTTGCTTTGTACATTTTAGTTTTGTTTGTCTGCTTCAGTAGTTAAAATTTAGATATACTAATCTACTCATAGCATCTTCAGTT
>CM076578.1:588253445-588359554 GCA_034641835.2 Pinus albicaulis | reverse complement strand
AGATGCATGCTTTTGTCACATATAACAGCTGATACCAGTAAAGGCAGACAATATGACAAAACTATAGAAATTATATGCACTAAGCATGCATATGTCCAAGATTCTCCTAATCTCACACTATTTTAACTTCATGCAAAATACAGAATCTATTCCACCATTGATCATCTGCGGAAATTAAATCAAGATTGCAATGCACACATGAAACAATAAAAATTCACACACATTAACACAGTTGTTTAACAGGAAATCCTGAAGCTGAAAACCCCAACTATCTATGTATAATATATTTCATAGAGATCATGTAACAATCCTCATACAAATCTTATCACAAGCTCTCAATACAGTACAATCGCTACACACTAATCAGGCCCGATCTTGCAAATCCATGAACCGATATTTGCCACCTGCTAGCCTGCCTCTACTGCACAGTCCCTGTTGAAGAATGGCTCTGAATGAACTCGTATTCACCAAGCTTGCACTACGCAATCCTCATAGGCATCTCCACTGAGTTTTGGATGCAATCAATGCATCACTATAGTCACAACTAATAGTCACACTTTCCCTTTCACCTATCTCTCCACTGGCCTCCACTGAAACTGCCATGCACTATAGTTAACTGATGTATTGTTCAGTTGATTAATGAGTTATTATTTTTGAATTAATTAACTAATTAATTCACTCCACTCTCACTATTGTATCATTCAGTTAGACTAGATACAACTAGCTCAACTGAGTCTTACTGAGTTAAACTAAATACAACTCTATAACTACTTCTTCCAACTCCACCAAACTCTCTCACATGAGTTCTAACCTAATTCCCTCCATGCAAAAGCTCTAGTCAAACCCCAGGGAATAGCGTAATTCCTTCGCGTTATCTCACAGCCACATCCGTGCACTTAATCAAGTGCTCCAAGAGAATAAGATAATGTTTAGAGTCCAAATATTATTAAGAGCTAATAATATTTGACATATATATTTAGACCGGCAATCTAAAAATAGATTCTCACCAATATGTCTAAAAATAGAAGTCCATCTATTTTTCCAACTTGACCAACCATCCACAAATAGCATCCCTGCAACTCATAGAATATGATCGACATGTCTAAAAATAGACTTTGCGACAAAAATCACCTGTGTGGGCCCCACCTAGTTTAGGTGATTATTTTCCAACTAGGATCAAGGATGATGTTTCAGGATGCCTCCTTCACTGTTTCTTGTTGCACTCTTCAACACTCCCTCTCAACAAGAAAGGATTGTCTTTGCATGCAACATGCAACTCCATGCATTTGCCCTGCAACCTTTGCAAGCGCCCTATAGCTCCATGCATCTGCTCTGCAACTCTTGCTGCAACACTTTCGAAACTGAAAGGCTCCAAAAAACTCGGTCAGTCTAATGCATCTATCATCAAAGTCTTTGACTTCTGTTGGTACCAACTACACATGTCTTCAGGAACCACTGCACTGTTGAACTCTGCACCCATGCACTCTGAACTTGCTATCAACTCTGAACTGCGCTCCAATATCCGACACTGTCACTTTGATCTGCCTGCATCAATCCAACTGATCATGCTACTACTTCTATATGGGCACCTCGTATCCAGGTTCAATTCATGAGATCCACACCATCTCAATGAATCCTGCCCAGAAATTTCTTCTTGGGATTACTCATGCATGTCGCCCCACCTCTCACCTGGTGGTATAGTTGCATGCACTCCCTCTGCCCATCTGGCATGAAATTTCTCTGCATGAGTGATTGCTCCCACTCCATGATCCTCATATTGTGGCTGCTCCACATCCCGAGGTTCACTCTTACCTGCATGAAAATCATGCTCCCTCTCAAGCTTCAATTGCATGTCTTTCTTGCACTTCCCAATAGTAGGAAGCTCCGTAGAAATCCCACCTACTTCAAGTCTGTAGAGATTCTTCGCTCAAATCCCAACCTTCTTGACTTGTCCTGTTGCTTTGTACCAAAGGAAAACTTTTCCTTCACTAAAGACAACATCATACCCTTTATCCTCTAACATTGCGACTGAGATTAAATTCTTCTTTAAACCTGGAACATGCACTACATCTTGTAAAAGAATGATTTTACCTGACTCCCTCTGAAAGGTAATGGTACCAATGTTGGTCACATTGTATCGTCCATTTTCGCCCAACTCAACATGCAACTGGAGATCTTTCTCCACCAATTCACTGAAAAGGTTCACATCTCCCGTCATGTGAAAGGAAGCACCACTATCAAAGTACCACCCCGATCCCAATGCACTAGAAACCATGCATGCAATCAATGAGAATTCAAGCTCAAATTGTGAGGCAAGAGCCTCACCAGCTGCAGCTCCAACAACCTACTTTTTCTTCTTCTTCTATGGACAATTTGTGGCGAAATGCCCATGTTCGTGACAGTGAAAAAACTTCACTTTGGACATGTCATGCTCTTTTCCATCTTCACCGGCCTCAGATATAGAATGGAATTTCTTCCCCTTCTTATTCTTTGCCTTGGAAACCAAAGTGAAATCCTCTTCATCATCATGCTTTGATGAAGAGCCATCCCTGGTATCCCGCCTTATCTCCACCTGCACAAGATCCGTCCAAAGTCGCTCCCATCCCGGCAATTTCTCCCGTCCATTGACAGAGTCTTCATAGCTATGCCAACTCTTCGAAAGCCCAAGGAGAGCCAATCTCACCAAGTCTTCTTCATCCACACTGACTCCTACACTCCCAAGCTCATCCCTACAGTGGACAAACTTTGTCAAGTATACTGGAATAGTGTCATTCTTCTCCATTTTTATTTTTCTGAGCTTGTCTTTAAGCACCAACTTCCTCTGGTCGCTTCTACTTTGGAACAAGTATGTCAAAGACTTCCACATTAAGAATGGAGTGGCTTTACCGTGAAGGCTGGACACAAAGTGGTCCTTCACACCTTCCAACAGAATCCTTCGACACTTTGCTACCTTATTTTTCCATGCGTCAAGTGCAGCTGCATCGCTAGAACCCGGCTTAGGAACATCGCTATCGATGAACTCCTTCAGCCCATTATCCTCCAGCACTACCTCCATCCTATCCTTCCATGCAATATAATTCGAGCTCCCATCAAGGTCATACTCCAATCGCAATCCCTTGAAAAACATTTCAATGAATCCTCAACTTCGACACTAAGAAAACACTGCAGCAAATTCGAATTCCACCAGCACAAAACTCAACCACTTCAATAATTGCAATTTGCTCCAATGATCAACTGCTCCGATACCATGTAGAAATTATATGCACTAAGCATGCATATGTCCAATATTCTCCTGATCTCACACTATTTTAACTTCATGCAAAATACAGAATCTATTCCACCATTGATCATCTGCGGAAATTAAATTAAGATTGCAATGCACACATGAAACAATAAAAATTCACACACATTAACACAGTTGTTTAACAAGAAATCCTGAAGCTGAAAACCCCAACTATCTGTATATAATATATGTCATATAGATCATGTAACAATCCTCATACAAATCTTATCACAAGCTCTCAGTACAATATAATCGCTACACACTAATCAGGCCCGATCTTGCAAATCCATGCACCGATCTTTTCCACCTGCTAGCCTGCCTCTAATGCGCAATCCCTGCTGAAGAATGGCTCTGAATGAACTCGCATTCACCAATCTTGCACTGCGCAATTCTCATAGGCATCTCCACTGAGTGTTGGATGCAATCAATGCATCACTATAGTCACAACTGATAGTCACACTGGCCGTTTCACCTATCTCTCCACTGGCCTCCACTGAAAATTCCATGCACTGTAGTTAACTGATATATTGTTCAGTTGATTAATGAGTTATTATTTTTTAATTAATTAACTAATTAATTCACTCCACTTTCACTAGTGTATCATTCAGTTAGACTAGATACAACTAGCTCAATTGAGTCTAACTGAGTTAAACTAAATACAACTCCACCAAACTCTGTCACATGAGTTCTAACTGAATTCCTCCATGCAATAGCTCCAATAAACCCTTAGGAATAGCATAATTCCTTCTGTCAGCTACTGTGCCACATCTGTGCACTTAACTAAAGTGCTCCAAGAGAATAAGATAATGTTTAGAGTCCAAATATTATTAAGAGCTAATAATATTCGACATATCTATTTTTAGACTGGCAATCTAAAAATAGATTCCGCCCAATATGTCTAAAAATAGAAGTCCATATATTTTTCCAACTTGACCAACCATCCAAAAATAGCATCCTGCAACTCATAGAATATGATCGACATGTCTAAAAATAGACCTTGCGACAAAAATCACCTGTGTGGGCCCCACCTAGTTTAGGTGATTATTTTCCAACTAGGATCAAGGATGATGTTTTAGGATGCCTCCTTCACTGTTTCTTGTTGCACTCTTCAACAAAAACTCAAGATATTGCGTTAAAATATGAGTGCATCAAACATGATATCATAAGATATTTTTTGCATGACACAAGAGAGTTGGAGGAGAACAAACAGATTTTTTGCTCCTATAGTGAGAAGCTGGAAATGACCATTTGGAAATTAAAAACAACCCCTGGAATGGCTATTTCAGTTTTCAAGAAGAGAACCTTCAATTGTCTGATGACTTCTAGTTTGCGATAACGTTCATCTCTAAGAATATTGCCTGAAATATTTTTATGTACCATTGCAATTGTTACTGTCTTTTAAAGGGTGGAAGGAATTCTTGCAGCGATCATTTTGATGGAGGTGAACCAATAAATTTTTTTTGTTCAATGTCAGTTATAATTATTGTTTTCCAACTTTGGCAATTTTAATGAATGTAAAGATCAAACAGGAGCCAAGTATATTTCCATTGCTACTATAAAATCTACTACTTTTCTGCAGGCCATACTTCAGGGACTTCCAGAATTTTGATGAATGTGTAGTTTGAGGAATTGTTTCATAGGTGAACAGCTTTTTAATTTCTTTCTTTCGTATTGCAAAAATGGAAATTAAGGTTAAGTATACTTTACTGAGGGTATTCTCATTTGTTTTCCTGAAATTTATGCAATATTTCTCAGCAAGTGAGTATTATATTGCTAGAAACCTTTAAGAAATTTATGCAATAATTCTCAGCAAGGGAGTATTATATAGCTAGAAACATTTAAGAATGTTAATAGGTGACAGGTATGGAAATATTGAGTACCAAAAGGCTCTTATGATCATGGAAGCAATGCATTTGAATGCAGAGATGAAAAATCAAAGGCAAGGAGACTCTGTAGATTTAACATTGAATTGAACCGCCTACCAGGCCTTCCTCAGACAGATATATCATCTATCATTGGTGACACATCAAGCATATATTTAGTGACAATTTTTCTGCAATTTATTTCTTTTATTAATGGTTCACATAGATCTGGGGAACGCACAAGAAAATGAAGCAAAGGAATCAAGAGTTTTTTCGTCTACCTGGAAATTGAGAGACGACGAGACGACAAGGCCGCAACGAGACAACAACGAGATGACAAGGTAGGAGATCATCGAGGACATATCCAAGGACACAGATTAAAAATAACCTGCAAACAAAAAAACAAAGCATAAAAATTAAAAACCACAAAAAATACACAAAAAAATAAATCAGAGCAACAGTAAGTCTTATCACCTCCTCGCCCTTGCAACAGCAAACACAACAAGACAGATAGATGAGATAGATGAGACAACGGTAAAAAATGGTAAAAAGCCTGAAACTTGTTACAGTTTGTGGGCCAGTATATTTATAAGAATTAGTTCAGTCGAAATATTAGTTCGGTCGAACTATTAGTTTGGCCAGACTATTAGTTCGGTCGAACTTTGGTTGCCGGTTTTCCCATCTCCGACCAAAAATCAGTTTACCCACGTCATCAATGTAAACGACAGAATTAGTTCGACTGAATTAATTTCCAAACTTCGGCCGAAATTTCAAACAGTTCGGCTAAAATTTTATAAAAGTTCAAATGAACTGTTGGGAAAATGAAATTTCCGATCGTGTTTCTCACGAAAGTGTAACCCACCTTTGCATTTTTACCCTAGAGCAACTTGAATAACTAGTGCTTTCTATGTTCTTACCTTTCAAACTCATTGTTGTAATCTTGGTTTCATATCCTGAATCTGAATCTAAGTCATGTTCAATGATTGTAGTTGTTTTCTCCTTCTCTTTGGTGTTAAGTTTGTTTGGCTTCAACTCTATATGGATTTTCCAACAATGATATTCATCATGGCCATTTTCCAAACAATATTTATATGTGATTTTCTCTTTCTCTATTTTAATAGAACCATTTTTCTTTCCTCTTCCATTAAACTTACCCTTTCCTTTACCTTCATACTCAAGGAAACTATCACTTTTCTCATCTGCACTATGTTTCCCTCTTGCTTCTAGGTGTGTGGCTTGAACACAAACCTCATCTAAGTTTGTGGGATTGAACATGAGAATAGTATGTCTAAGATAGTTGTGAAAAATGCCAATATAATTTAACAAAGTTTATTGAGAAGATAAATTAACACCCAAAACTAGTGCTCTTCTCCTAAACTCTTTTGTATAATTTTGAAAACTTTTTCCCTTTAGTTGTCTAAAATTATGCCAGTCCATAATGGCTTTTTGCATGTAATATAGAGGGTAAATTTTCCTTTTAATGGCAGCAATGAAATCATACCAAGAAATTGAGATCTTACCATGTTTTTTAATCTCATCTTGTGTCCTTGATTCCCACCATACAAGTGTTGCACCCTCCATTCTCAAGGAATCCAATTGAATCTTTATGTCATCCTCTTGAAGGTTTTGAATTCTGCAATAAACCTCCAACTAATGAATCCAATTATCAAGCTTCTTTGCATTCACTTCGCCATTATACATCGGAAGCTCAAATTTAACATCAAGTTTAAGTAAGGGTGATTTACCAGTTCCTTTTGAATTATGTGGATGAACAGATTGAAGGGTTGTGGCAGTGGAAGATGGTGAAGAGGAAGGTGAAGATAGTTGTGAGGATGATGGTGGAGTGGATGGTGGTTTATTACCATATCCATGATCTCCTCCTCCTGGAGAACCCTCTCCTCTAGGAGGCCTATAACTTTCTCCTAGCATCCTTAAATTCATCTCCTTATAGAGGACCTTTACCATCTCAATCATATCAAAAAAATCCTTTTTGAATTCTCTCTCCTATTTTTTCATGGTAGGTTCTCCTTCATGAGACATACTCACTGAAGACTCAACTTCAAATAGTGTTGAAGACTTTGGCAACCTTTCCCTTCTTCCTCTTGACCCAACTACAAGGCTTTCAACCAGCTTCCCTTCTCCTCTTTTAATTTTTAACCTTGTAAGCATGACACAAACTTGAAAACAATTAAATCCCTTCTTGCACAAAAAACCTAAAGCTTTGATACAAAAAATGATTTGATTAAGGTATGTTAGTAATTTTCTACTAATTCCTCTTTCAGATTTTGAAATCAATGTCTTACATGTTCTTAAGGGTTCAAGTTCTCTTGCAAGTTATTGAGTCTCATGAGTGATTTTTATGTTATTTATATAAACAATTTAACATAAAAGGAATACTAAAAAGAAGAAAATAAAAGTATAGTACATCACCATACAACACATCAACATGGGGATTTGATGAAGGAGTTCACCCCTCCTGGGCTACATCTCCTTGGTCCAGCTTCCATGGCTTGTGCCTCTATATTTTTCTCAAATTTGCAAAATGATGTGTTTACAATGCTTTTCTACTCCTGAAACTTGCACCAATGAGTTCAAAACACTAAAAAATGGTACCTTAGTCTCTTTATGCTCTTATTTTGGTCAAACATTGACTGATTCATGACCTTTACAAGTGTGCTCCACAATTTCCTCCCTAAATTTAGCTAACAGCACTAATTCAAGCTATCTGGCGCCAAAAATAGACATTTTGCCAGATTTTTCGGAACCACCATTTAAATCTGGATTAGCTTAATAAAACTGCATTAGTGCTAATTAAGTCGAATTAGCGCTAAATTGGTGCTCTGATAATTAATTATGTTTAACATTAATTAAATTCGATATTAGTGTAATTAAACGCACTTAATGTTAAGCACCTATGTTCTGTCAGTGGTCTCCAGGTGTCAGTGATATGGTTTGGGGGTTGGTCCCCTCTCCCCCATGTCTATGTATTCAACAAAGTTTAAATTTATGTGGTGAACTTATGGGTTAAGAGACATGGCATATGCAGAGTGGTGGTGTGTTTTGTTAGCGGGGCAGAGGTCTCGTGTTCGACCCTGCCCAGTCCTTCTAGTCCATAACAAAAATCTTAATATGCCATGAGGAGGACATGTGGCGGCCCCAGGATGAGCCATGTGCCCCCTCCTCATTGGCCCAACTGCAACTAATGAAAAATTCCCAACACACCCTAAATTGTGCCAACCAACACCTATCACTTGGTAGTCACCCATTTGCTGGAGGAAATAGTTGACCACATTGACCTACTCAGTCATCATGCCATGTTAGCAGTACGGATTGCTGACTGGGCTCCCTGTCTGCATTTTTTTGCCAAAAATTGTTTTTTTATGAAAACAGACAGAACTCATTTCTGAAGCCATATGGAGTCAATTTCACGTGAAATGAGTTGCACTGGATTCAGAACAACGAACACTATGAGGTCGTTCATGTTTCGAGTCATTTTGAGAACTTTTATTTTTTAGCATAATTCTGAGCACCTGATCACCAAGGCAATTTTTTTGTTTCAGATAATGTTGATTGTTTATTTATAAAATGATACCACCCCCACATACACCATCCTCATTCAATTCTCCGTCAAAATAAGAGTTTTCAATTTATCTTTTCTTCAGTGATGATGTGAGGGACATGATGTGATTCCTTTGAAGGTAAGAGGACATATATTGTTTCTATTTTTGCAGCTATCAATTCAAAGGATAATTTCTTTTAAAATGGCTTTGTTCCTAGCCATCCATACCCCACTACTTTTACTTTCTCATAGTTGGACTTATTAAAGAATAAAGAATTCTCAAAACCAAGAAAAGCTTAAAGTAGTAATGAAAATTCCACATCATGAGCCTTTTAACTAATGTTGTTCTTAAGTATCTTATAATTAGGTTTTAATTGAGTTATTATATGTTCGTCTATTATCATATACATATCAAAGTAATTGGTAATTAATATATGTGGTTTCCATTGTAGACGTAAGCAGTGATGTTAAACATGGTCTATACATTTTTTTATATCTCTAATTGAGGTGAAATTTCCAGTATTGGATGATGGTTTTGATTTGAGTATAGTTTACTAAATATGATGGTGTTAACTTGATTGAATTTGAAGTTTTGTTTGTTTGTTCAAATTTCAAGTAAATATGTGATTTATTCAATGATTTTATCAAATGGAAAGAGATATGTATTTGAGGGAGTTACTAAATTTATAATGAACGATAAAAATAAATAAATTTTAATTACTTTTGTTGTGAGATGAAAACAAGTAAAAGAGATATTTTATGTAATGACTTTGATCCTTACTATATAAGTCGTTCCTATGACACCAAAATGTTCCTTACATATTTATGTATGTATATTGTTTTTTAATCTAAGGATTGAAGGAGAAAGTATGAAAATAACGAAACCAAGTTTAAGATAAGCCAAGATCCCTAATTCATAAAGGGTAAATTCCTGTAAGGATTAAAGGAACGAGTATGAGCATAATTCAACCTAAATTTTACATGACCCAAGATACTTAACTAGAAATTGAGAGGTTTAAAGACATATTTTACTTTCTAATTTTGTTCCTTAATGGAATTCCATTATTTACATTTATGAAGAACATTATATAGATATAATTTTTATTATTTTCAATATATTACAAATGTTATATGATGATTTGAATGTGTTTATTTTTTAATAAGGTTTCTAGAATTTTAATTTAATTATCAAAATTTATTATGTTGATGGTAGGGATTTAAGCTAGGCATAATATTCTAGAATATTGTTAGCAATAGTACAAATCAAATATTGAGATTTATCTCAAAATTAGTATGTTATTTTTTCTGTTCTAATTAAATTGATTAATTAAAAAAATGTCATATGAACAAGTATTATATGAAATGAGTTATGGTTTTTTGAGCATGTGGTATTGATAAGCCTTGGTATTTACCCATAGTATTCTAACAAAGTTTATTTATAGGTTAAGAATCTCCACAGTAAAATGGGGTGAAACTCCATGGTGAATAATATTGTTATATGTTTTTTTAAATGTTTATATCTTTAACTTATATATTAATTGGTTTTATAATAATAATAATAATAATAATAAAATTAATTTAGTTCATTTGTATGTTTTTTTATTCTTGGCAATGTGAAATGCATCATAAAGTAATTGTTTTAAGGCTTATCATAAATTGCTTCTTATAAATATTTACCTAACATTTAAGTTATATATTTATACTAATTATAAAATATAATTCAAATTTTACATAATAATTACGCTGTAAAGTGTCCCACTTTGAAAACAACTCTCCTCAACTACCACTTGTATCATTGTGTACCGTTGATTTTGATGTTAGACGAATGAAATAATATCTACCTTAGGATTGAATATTTTTATTAATCAGTTAAAATAAGAAAACCATTTTAGGTGCTCCAAACAACTTCAGTGTGCACATGAAATTGGAAGAAATGTCTACGAATCCTTTTGATTTCTCTAGAAGCTTTGATACTAGAGTTTCTACCTTCATGTTTGGTGCCTCTTCTTCTTCGATTTCGATGTGAGGGAGTTGGATTAAATGGATGTTGAAACCCCCGGAAGCCGCAATGCACTCAAAGTAAGCTTGTTGCAAGCGAGAACCAGACAACATCCATTTTCAAGTGATGAAGGTCACAGTGAATCCGTGGTATGCGGCGAGGTGCTTGAATAACTCAGCAGAAGGGATGAGATGGCCCATTCCAGCGCTGGGAAAAATGGCGACATGAGACTTTCGGCTTTTCTACGATTGAAAGGCATTCTTTCAGTACAAATTTCTTTAGTGATCTCCAGTTCAAATCTGTGAATGAATTAATTTTGTTGAAGGAAATATACTATGATAATATAAAGTGCGGTGAAGCACTGTCGGGCAGTAACTTTGAAGATGATTCAAAGGTGGAATTTTTCCATATTTTCCATAAACAAATAAGGGTTTCAAAACCAAAATGGAAGAAATAAAAAACTGCAACAGCAGCAAAGAGTAGCAAAGTTCATAGAGTTCGTCACCCTCAGGATTCCATGAATGTGCTAAGAGAATTGATGGACCGAAACATCGACAGCCCTTTCGCAACCAAAGATCAAAATCTTATGCTTAAAGAACTCTCCAGTCTAACGCTACATCAGGTGTTATTTGAAACCCTCATTTCAGTCTTTTCTTGACTTGATTTGTATCAATCGATGTCCGTTTTTAATGTTTTACATGTAAATTATAATGGATTTTCATATATTATGGTGAATCTATTAGTTTTAATGTAAAATTTAATAATGATTCATTACTACTGCGTTGAATTACAAATTGTCGGTTAAATTGTGGTTCAATGTGTAGGTGGAGAACTAGTTGTCAAATACAAGGTACAAGATGAACCACCAAAAGTCACGTGCCGCTGCATCAAGAGAAAATGACAACTAATGATCATTGGGTTTGTAAGGAGCTCACTGCAAAGAATGAAATAAAATTATTCCCTCTGTAATTTTTGGATCCGAGTTGATTTAGTGTTAATTCTTCAATGCTGGATAATTTAGTTCTTGCAATCATTTTCGAATAACCTCTGGTAAACTATGGCATATTTTTCCGTTGAGGAATCTTTGAAAATATAGGTGGAAATGGAAATAAATGACAGGCATCTTTAGTCTAAAATTCAAAATGTTTAAAAGTGATTAAATTTTTTAATTATGTTGTAATATTTGTTGGATTTCTACAATATTCTTATATTCAAAATAATTAAAAGTTTTATTAATTTTTTAATTATGTTGTAATGTTTGTTGTATTTTTACAATATTCTTATAGCATATACAAATCGATGTTTTAAAATTATTTTATAGTATATATAAATCAATATTTTATAATATTTTTATAATATATATAATTTAAAAGTGCCTCTAAGGCATTCCTCTTTGAAAACAACTTCCCTAGCATCCTTGTTTGTGCCATTGGATTAAACGTTAGACGATTGATATGTTTTAGGTCATTAGATCCATTGCCTCCTTCATTTTCTCTAGGCTAACTAATTAACTAACTCGCTAAAGCTGGTGGTACGCCTCTTGTTTTCCTTCATTCCTTTTTTCCTTTTCAAGGGTTTGAAATAGTATTTCCAGTCAAATTTATTAGATTGTTGCATCAATTTAGCAAAGTGAAGTATACAAGGTTTTGATGCATATGTTGATGGTGGTTTAGATTTATTGTGACATTTTTTGGGGTTATACTTAATTCAGAATCTAAGCATACCAATTGCACCTACAGTTTTGCAAATCGGTTCCATTTTATAGTTTTTCGTGTGGCCCATAGTGCATAATCAGACATCACTATGAAAGGAAAAGCTTCCCTAGGTTACAAAAAAACCAATTTTTTTTATCCAAACAATTCTCCAAACCTATAATTTCTTTTAAATAAAATAATTCATATTTATAAGTTAAATATTCAATTAAATCACATAACATATCACATATTTTTTCCTCTATACTACTCTTTCCTATGTTACTCCTTTACAGCATTTCTTTTGCAACATATGGTGCAATTTCTAGTTTTAAAAATATTGTAAAATATTATTTCATTATTGTAAAATATAAAACACATCAAACAAATTCACTATGAACACAGACTCTTGTTTTTATTAACAAAAAATCTTGTTTTTATTATTTTACACTTGTGAGTTTTCATAATAATTCCAATATTGTGGTGATTCCAATAGGATTGCAGTTTTTATTATTTTCTACTTTTGAGTTTTCATAATTTTTATTATTTTCTACTTATAAATTTTCATAATAATACCAATCTTGTGGTGATTTCAATAAGATTGTAATTTTTATTATTTTCTACTTGTGAGTTTTCATAAGAATCCAATCTTGTGGTGATTCCAATAGAATTATAATTCCAATCTTGTAGTGATTCCAATAGGATTGTGCAAAAATATAATGCTACTGATCTTGTAGTGATTCCAATAGGATTGTGTAAAAATATAATGCTACTGTGCAATGTGAATACATATTAATGATCTATTAAGAGAATAACATAATTAAAAAGAATGGCATGCCACTAAATATGAAGTACATCTCTAAGAAATTGCTACCTACTCACATGACAGTAGAGGTTGTCATATTGAAATATAAGAGGAAAAACAAAACATGTTCCTATCATAAAATTCCAAAATACATAGTTTTTTAATCGTGAAAATAAAAGGGCGACAATGCAAGATCCATCACTTCACTATGAACAAGATATAAATACTAATAATTGACATAGGTTTTAATCGTAAAAAAGGAGGGAGGGGGAGGGGAATGCAAGATCCATCACTTCACTACTAACAAGATATAAGTACTAATAATTGATCCACTTGGTTTTAGTTTATTTTGATGCCATCAACCCATTGGTGGTAGGATATCATCATGGTTTCCTAGAAATCTTGTCCCATTTTTTGAATATGTGTGTGGCCAATGCTCGTGGATCAGCCTATTGCAACCTCGTAAGAGCTAGGAGCACTTCTCTAGTTGGCTATTGATTGCTAATTATACTATTGAGAACGTGTCAATATGCAAGGGTGCTTTTCCAGATGGCCCTAATTGAGCCTTCTTATCTTTATTATGGAGACAAAATTTCTGACATAAAAGTTGTTAGTTCCTTTATGAGGCTTGTTTAATAATTATCTTGTGCCACTTCCAACTTTTAACAAAATAAAAATATCAATAAAGCATCTACTTGTTTGTGGTTTTACTCTTTTCATGCCACCAATGTAATGGGAGGGGATCGTAATCATTTCTATTAAAATGGTATGGGATGATAATCATTATTCTTGCAGATGATAATTTACTTGTTTCATGCCAATTTTGTTAATTCGTGTCAATGGTCTATATAGACCACCATTGTGCAAATAAATTTATTGAAAATAGAAGTTGTTTTGAGATTTTATATATTACTTAATCTTCAATAGATTCCCAATTATACTAAGTGTGAGGGATCATTTCTAGAAGCGTGAAAAGGGGAGAAATTTTGTGTTACTTTCTTCGCACACTTGTGTGAGATTTCATTTGATATTGTATGATAATTATTTAATTAAAAAATGTCAAATCACAAATGAATTTATTCTCTCTACAAGTGCATTGGTAAGGCATTCAAAATAATATATCGTGAATAACATATAATATTTAGTTATAATCTAATATGTATGTTGAAAATTTTAAAAGTAATGTGACAATTGTAACCACTAGTTCTAGTTATGCTATTTGTAGGAGCATTGGCCACGTTTTTATCATGCAGTTTTTAGCATACATGTTGCCAACGATGTTCGATTAATTTTTAGGGGAGCTGGTTACAAAAGGATTTTCTCTATGTGTTGTATGGTGGTCATTTTGGTAGTTGCATAAAATGAGGGATACTCTTGTCAAGCTCAGTTTGATTGCAGGTGCAAAACGTGTAGCAATTTTGTCAAGTTATGCATCGTTCATTTTGTATGCGAAGACTTAAAGTTTTGATATGATATTCATTACAGCCCTATAGCAATTGGGTGTGTGGTTCAAAAAGTGGATAATATGAAATTTCTAAAAATGTTTATACAATATACATTAGCGTTGTGCAGTTGTTAAAACTAAAATGTTTTCATGCTATGTTAGAACCTCTCTTTTTTCTTATTTCTATATATTTAATCTAATTCATATAACAGGGAAGATGAACACAAGTAGAACAAATACAATTAAAGGAAATGATAACTTTTCTAAGATGTGTGTTTTTGTTCTATTTATTATCATTTGATCATTACATTATATAGTTCTCTATTTTTTTGGTCTATTTTTTATGTAATGTAACTAAAAACAATGTTTTTTTTTAGTTTTCAAGAAACATGTAACACTTAGAAATTTGGATCAAGGAGAACAACTACAAGAAAAGAGGTACTTTGAATATTTCTATAAAACATTTTTGCATTTGTACATTTTTTGATTTTTCAGTTTAATATATGTAACAAGGAACTTTGAAACTAAAATCTATTTAGTAGTATACCTTTATGTGATATATAGTTTTTCCTTCATGACTGAATTCTTACTCGATATCAATTATAATGTTCTTTTAAGGAGTCATTTGAGTGCATTATTTATGAACAACAACAAAAATATGATATTATGAACCAGTCAATGATGCGATAATAGACATGGAAGAATAAGTAGAGATGGAAATGAGCACAATTATAGATGCAAATATCGCAAGAGATGCGGTGAAAGTTGCGGAAAATAGAGACAAAAAGGTAGTTTTGTCTAGGTTTAGTTAACTGGAAAAGAAATTTATTTTTTGTTTTCTTGAATTAATTTCAATTCAATGCTCATGACTAGGAAAAAGAAGATTAAGTCCATGTCATTATTTATCGAAGATATTAGTAACAATATAACAAGAATAATTTTCCATGACGTTGTGTTAGTTACATATCGAAATTTTTTTGGACAAAGAAAATAAGACAAAACTAATACTCTATGATAATTTGACAGATAAAAAGGTTGAAATGGAAATAATGTTGCTTGTGCCAACAATTTTTATCGAACAGCATGAGGAAAAACTTAGTGCAAACGCTCATGTTTCTATTAGAAATTTCAAAATAATTCCAAACCACAAATGTGATAGTGGTGACTATGAGAAAACTATTGCACCAAATAGCTTTAACATTTTAGAAAAAAAATTATTGTTTTTGGAGAGTGCCTATTTTTCCCAAATATCGTGATTGAAAACTTGTCACGCAGTCAAGATCCGTTTCTAGTTGGCACAATCAATGCCATCGCAATTTCAGCAAGACAAATAGGGATGCAATGTGTACTAGAAATCAAAGACGATAATATAGATCAGGACAAGGAAATAGTAATCATAGATTTATTTGAATGTTTCAATGATAGAAAAAAATTCCGTCTCTTATACGGTTTACATGTATTTATTTTCGAATATTACATATGTGACATGTACAAGTACATGACAAACTTCTTTCAAAATATTTTTCAATGGAAAGAAAATTGCAAGAAAACATTTTGCACTTGCTTGCTAAAAAATATAGTTAAAAAAATAAGAAAAATATTTCTGAGCTTCACATTCCATGTTCATATGTTCATTGAAAACAGAAAAGAAAGTGGAAAGTTTGACAAAATTACTCTCTTCGGTGAGTGGAGTATGCACAATAAACTCTAATATATATATATATATATATATATATATATATATATATATATATATATATATATATATAAAGAGAGAAGAACAAAAATTCATTTGATTTCAAGTTGTTAAGTCTCGATTTTCTATAGCAATTTTACAACACTTGCAAGGATAATGACGGCGAATACTGCATATATGAATCCCTTTCAAACTATATGTTTGAAATGCAGTAGTCCAATTGCAACTACTAGAACAATGGATGAAACTATGGTTTCTTGTACGATTTGTAAGGAAAATTGTCGCTTTTTTATTTCCATTGATTAAATTGTATAATGCATGCAAACGACAAGACTATAACATATTGTGTTTTAAGAGGCATGGAACTAGAGAAAGTATTACTTGAGCTGTGAAAAGTTTCTTATCAACAATACTATGCAAACAAATCATTTGTTGTTGATTTTTTGTCCAATTTGGAGATCCATGGCACATTTACAGTAAACCATCAAAACAATGTTATGCGTATACAATGACGATTGTATTTGTTTACGTTTCCGAGGAATATAATGATGGTATGATTCTATTTGCTTGCATTGTAAATAGATCTACTATTGGTATTATAGAGATACTGTTATTTTCAAGTTGTCAAAATCAGGAAGTGTTCTATGGAAAGTTTGAATATCCATGTTATCGGTAACTAGCAAGATTGAATTCCCATTGACTATTGGCAACGGGGTGGGGTCCACATTTCCCACAGAGACTTCACACAATGAACCTCCGACATTTCGCCTGCGTTCATGGGATACTAAACAATATCCCTAATTTTACTACATATTGGAAAATACCTCTAAAAATCACATTATTTAACCCCCTACCAATATGAACCCAATACACATTTCCAATTTAAAAAACCCCTACTTTCAATAGATATTGTAGGTATCCATTTTTCATTAACATTTTACACCCTTTTGTATTTTTTCATTAACTTTGAACTCCATTTTTTATACTTGTCAATATAAAAACCCTTTACCCCCTATATATCCCCCAATATATTATGTCATTTTTTCTTCAATATATACCCCCCAATGTGAACCCACATGGTATGATATTTCTCCTCCTATGAAGTCCCTGTGACATTTCTGCACCTCCACATATCCGCACTTCCAATCTTAACATCCTATTCTACTTTCTGGTTTAATAAGCTGAGCATTTCCGAAAAGTTTTTTTGGTATGTTGGATAGTTGGTATCTAATTTCATCTTGTGGTTATGTGATCTATAGTTATTAACATTGTACAAAAGTGTATTTAAATGAATTTATTTATATAATTTGTATGTTTTCTACTATTATATTTACTATCAATATTTACTATATTTTTATTGTAATGTGTACCTAGTTCATTGTGTTATGTTGTGTCTGCTTTTTTGCAATGTGATTTTTTTTTTAATCAAATTTTCATACAATATCCCGAGGATACAATAAATAATGAATAAAACATTTAAACAAAGTGGAATAAAATAATTTCCAAGCTACATGTGTGTCAATTCAACAAATATTATTTCTCATTTCGAGACCCTTGCGTTCTTCACACAAGTGTTAATGTTGATACATTATGCGGAGGTGCAAAGGAAGTTTTTTCAACCCCACCCCCCACCCCCCTTGTTTCTTCCTCCACACTCCACACAATGTATCAACATTATGAAAATTTGTTCAATTGTCCACCCCCCCACCCCTTCGAGCATTGTCGAAGAGTTTTTCAGTTTAATGGATGGTTGGGACCTGATTCCATCTTGTGGTTATGTGATTTGTAGCTATTAACATTGTACAAAAATGCATTTCAATGAATTTATTTTTTTAAGTTCTATGTTTTGTACTGCACTATTTACTAACATTATTTATTATGTTTTAATTGTAATGTGTAGCTAGTTCATTATGCTATGTTGTGTATTCTTTTTTGCAATGTGATTTCTTATTGATTTATCAAATTTCCAAATCCTATTATTAGTCAAACAATATTAGAAAATTTATGTCCTTATCACATAGTTTATGTTAGCATGTAACTTTTTCTAAAGGGCACAATAAGATATGTTTGTTTGCAATTATACAATTTGATTAGATTAGATAATGAAAGCAAATTCTTTCACACATAACATTTACATTATTCTACGATCCAATTTGGCGTAATTTACAAAATTTATGTTTCATAAATATGATCAGTATATAGGCAATTTTATTAGACTATTATACTATATGTTTTGAAAAAATATTTATTATATTTTGCCAAGAAAATTACAATATATATCCTTTAGCATATACTAAATTAAAAATTGGTGGAGCAAGTACAAAAATTTGGTAATGATATTTTTATTAATCAAACATATTTTCTAGAGGTTGACACTTCTACTGATTGTGCTATGAGAATGGACGTTTGATTTATCCATTCATGTTTTGCAAGAGCTCTTCTAATAATGTTCATATGGTGTTTTGTTCATCTTCCAACCACCCAAGCATTTGTTGAAGTTCCAATATGCTATTCATTAACGTTAAAATATATTGTCTAAGAATTAATATATCATGGTTGAGCATTAATATATCTTGGTTGACTTAATATAACTCTTCCTATATGTTTTTGCCATTATTTCTTTCGATCATTTGTCTCATTGTTAATATTGCAATAGTAACAACTACAATATGGTATTCTGAGTGACAGAGTGTTCCTCTCCCCTCCCCTGGCTCCCCTCTCCTCCTCTTATGTTCAGCTTACCAGTTCTTTAAAAACATGATGATAGAGTCTAGTGAAACACCAAATTAATAATGTCAAAAATATCAAAATTGTCTTTCATATTCGTGGCAGAGTTTCAATTTAAAGTGATTTTGGCTTAAAACAAAAGCAATTTTAGAAGGAACTTCACTAGAAAATTATTTTCGACAACAATGATACCAACAAGACTTAGAAAATTCAAAAAACAATAGACAAATGATAAAGCAAATCCTAATAACACTTACTAGTTTCAAAAGAAACAAATCAAGTTGATTTCTTAGATCTTTTAGAAACGACTCCAATGCTAATTATATTACAACAAGATTAATGTTGGAAAATCACTTTCCCATAGCTTATGGAAACCAATTCAGAGCCAAAATGCCTACATATAATGCATCGTAGGCCATAAGTCATCTAAATCACAAATTGACATCAAAGTTATGAAAGGAAATTTAACTACTACCAATTTTAATGGTGTTCATTAACTACTCATCATCATCAATCTGGCTAGCATTAATTTTCTTAATATGCAATCAGAAAATTCTATTTTGAAATCGTAACCATATTCATTTTTCTTAAATTCTGACTAGAGATAGTCCAATTCATAGGATTGTGTTTCATTATTGTTGCATTCAACATGCTTTAGAATTTGATATCAACATGTTATTTTATTAATATCATAATTCTCATTCTATTTTCATTTATGTAATGATACAATGACACTTAAACATTGATTTTATTGCATTGGGATACTACTTCTTTATGGTAGTGTTATTTTATGTATTATCTTGAACTTGATGTTTGATCTAGCTTAACCCTACAATTAACTAAAGATAACCTACTAATAAATACAAGTAGTTTTGAAATTTATTCAGTGAATCAATGCATATTCACGACATTTACTATGTTACCTTGTTTTTCTACAAGCCAATGTTTTACTAACAAAATAGAGTGATTGAACCTTGCTATTGACGTTTCCTAAAGTGCATTAGTGATTTCACATTTGTGAATTGAACACCTATTATCCAATAGTAAATGTCAAGCAAGAAACATAAACTTAGTTGTTATGAATTTTTGCATACATTCTCCTTCTGCACAATTCTTTGTGCATTGCACATTTATGTTTTGTATAATACTACACATAAATCAATTAAGAAGCAGATTTGGCTTGTTAAATTTTGTGGCATGAAAAGTTTGGTTTATGTGGATATTGGATGTGTAGACGATTAACTGTATTTATGAGTCAATTTCATACATTGACTCGATATGGTTTCTATTGATTCACGTTAAGCTAAAAACTAGCATTTCAAAACTATTATATTTAAAATAGGAATTCTAATTTCGAGGATTGATAGGACATATTCAATGATGAGAATGAATTTAGCCCCTTTCTGGATGGTAATTGATCATAATTTTTTTACAAAAAAAATTATCGCAAATTACAAATCATTTCTAAACATTTTTCTACTTTTAGACATGGTGAGATATATGTATTTAGTTCTGAATTTTGATGGACACACCTCTATAAATTCCAATTTTAATAACCTTATTGACAGTGTAATTATAATGATAAATTTGGAACATTAATTTCAATGAAATAGAACATTTATATGTTGGGCATATAACGTGGTAGAATAATCATAGCTATTATATTTCAAGTTCAATTGTGATGTTCAGGCACATGTTTAGAGAGGATATCCATCCATTCATTAGCATTCGATGCATGTGCATATTCAATGCTTCTACCATCGTTGACATAATTACCTGGAACAAAATAATTACAATTTCTACTAGTGCAGAGATGGTAAATTGTATTCGTTATGGGACTGTTGACTTAGGAACAACCTGAATTTCGAATTTATTCAATTCTCTTATTATAAAAGGCTAAAGTAAGAGGAATCGTATTCTTTTCAAAATCAACCCATACCATTAAGAAGCTCCCTTATTACATATGGATAACAAAATAAGTCATGAATATGCCCCAGTGAGTGGTATTTATTTTACTTTATTGGGAAATGCAAGAGGAACCATAGTTTTTTCAAAATTAATGTGACCAGTGCATACCACAAAGAATCACCCTTCTATAGATTCATAAAAATGGAAGATGCAATTATGCTCCATTGAGTGGCATAAAATAAATTAGTAAAAATGGTATATGGTCACATCGTGCACTGCTCATGAATGAAAGATTTAGCCACATGACACTTTGGTGAAAAATTAAATGGCATTACAAATCAAGGTCGTCGTTGTGATCGATTATTTAATTTGTCCATTACTCCTATAAAGGGTGTTCATTATGATTGGATTTAATCCATCGGTTTATTGTATTACCTCCATTTTTTAATAAAAATACTTATAACTATTTTACAAAAATTATCACCCACAATAATCAATCTTTTTTTCATTGTTGTATGTGGAGTGCAGATATCTTTCATTGTCTGGAGTTTTCTCTCCACCTCTGCCTTCTACACAATGAGAAACTTATGCACAATATAACAACATATATATAAATATAAATATCATTCAATATCTAATTTTGAAGCCTTTATATTTTTAGTGTGTGATGGGTGTGTGCATAAATTAACAAAAACATTCCCCTCTTCCCTCATAAATACTAGATATTTTGGTGTATGGAGAAAGGGTGTGCGAAGGAAGCATGTGCAGAGGTGTTTATGTCCCTTTCTCTACACATGCATTCTCCACACAGACTTTCTACTGCACTCCCCACACACATTTTTTTTTCACTCCCCACACATGATTTTTGTTGCACTCCGCACACAATTTTTCTGTGCACATTGGAACAAAGATTATTATTCTCATAGTTTAGCTTGTCTATATACTTTTCTAGAAGTTTATATTCCAAAGAATATATCTCAACATCAAGACAGAAAATTCTATCTTTCTAATGGAAGGTTGAAGCATTATGTAATGAAATAGATTGCATATAGATCCAGGAATTATCAATAATAGGTCAACTGCAGAATCAATGCATATTATTGTGGGAAATCAAAATTATGGTTTTGGCATGCTTACTGACTTCATTTTATTGATTAAAGTACATGTTTGAATTTTTGAATGTATGAGGATTCTGGGAAAGGAGACGTATTTTATTAGTCTACAAAAAAGGATAATTAAACTAATGATCTATCAGCATAAGTCTCCCACACACAAGAATGCATTGAACATACCTTGAGCGAAATGCATTGAGTATTAAAATGGTGTTTTGGTTTGAAACATTTTCTAGGAAATAAATTAATAAAATTATTATAGTTTTTGGCTTATTAATGTGTGTGAGAAAGAAATTTTGCGTGGAAAATTGGGTATGTGGAGAAAGGAACAAAAAATTACCTCCACAATGTCTTGTATCTCTACATACATTTCTGCACATTACATATTAATTAATTAATTAGTAATTTGGGATTATTAAATTTTGGCACATAAAAAGTTTGGATTACGTAAATATTAAGTGCATTTGTGATTTCACACTTGTCAATTTAATAGTAATATTAAATAAAGTATATTTTTAATGTGTAAGGGGAAGAAGTGTTGTATAGGAAAATGGGTATCCGGAGCAATGATTAGAAATTTTCTTTGGAAATTTTCCATGCCTTTATTGAGCATAATGTTGGCATTGATATTAAATGGCAAAGGATGGTAAATGCATGGGTTTCAATTCCAAGGGGATTCCTATGGTTTTTTCACTATTTGGTAGAGAACCATCATTGTAACAGGATAAGTGAAGAAACTATAAAATCTTATAACTTTGGAGGTTAGGAGTCCTAGGATTTGAAGCCATTGTTTCCTCAGGAGATCAGCCCAGATGATTCTGGAAATAACATAGTTATACATTTCTTGGAAATATATTTCCAATAGCATGTTGAATTCCAAAAAATGACTACATGATCAAAAGTTATGGCTAGTCCAAGTTAGCAGGCCAAAATTCAAACTTGTGACCTAGACATAGATCCCACAGCACTGTCAGCATACATGTGGCACAAGAAGTACAGGTGGTAGAGTGGAATTGGCCATATTTAAGATTGGGAGGCACAACATGGATCCCGCATGAGACACATAACCTTGGGATTTATTCCTCATAAGTTACAAGTTTGTCACAAGGTTGAAGTGAAGGGATGACAAGGCATCGGGGTGAGTTGGAAAAAAGGTGCAATAGGTGGAGTGGGCTTTTATTTGTTCACGACAGCGGAGAAGGGACCCCACGAGACATGTATATTATTAGATCGACCCTGGAAACATCAAATTATGGCTCAAAGTAAATTTTTGGGTGACAAGGCTCTGGGAGGGCATGGTGGAGCTAGATGGAAGAACAAGCAAGCAATGATTAGTCTAAAAAATAACTCTAGGATCAAAAGTTATGGTTGGCCAAAGTTATCAAGCCAAAAGTAAAACTTGTGACATGGCCATGGGTCTCGCAATGTTGTTAACATACATGTGGCATAGGAGGTACAGGTGGTAGAGTGGCATTGGTTGTATTTAATATGAGAAGGTACAACATAATTCCCTCCCATGAAACGTAACCCTAGGAGTTATTCCTTGGAAGTTACAAGTATGGCACAAGATTGAAGTGTTGGGATGAAAAAGGTGTTGGGATGAGGTAGCACAAAGGTACAACAAGTGGATTGGTATTTGATTGGTGCATAAAAACAGTGAAGCGGCCCCATGGGACATGTAATCCCAAGAGATCGACCTCGAAAGCATCAAACGATGGTACAAAGTAAATTTTTGGGGTGGAAAGGTTCCAGGAGGGTGTGGGAGACCTAGCTGGTGAAAAAAAAAAGTATTGATTGGTGGAAGGAGGTCCCTACAGCCACATGATCCCGGCAAGTATACCCAGGAGGTTACAAAAGTTCGCACAAGGGTGTAGTAATAGGATGATGAGGCATTTGGGTGAGATTTACATAGCGGAGATTGGAGGAAGGTTTGCACATGGGAGACAACTTGACACATAATCTTGGAGAGTCGACCTCAAAAGGATGAAAGGAAACAGGAGGGCGATAGAGACAGGATGATAAGGCTCCAGGGCATGGTAGCACTAGTCCATTTATGAGGTGGAAAGGCACATAACCCAAAAAATTCCTCTTACTAGGACAAATGTACTAAGTGTTCCCACTAGGACACATCCCCGAAGATAATCCCTAGGAATTTTGGCTACAGAGCTTATGTGGAATCCTAGGATGACTAGGCCTTAGGAAACAATGGTGTGAATAGTGCAAGGCCCGGAAGTAAGAAGTGGTAAGGTAACAAAATAATAGGTGGTTTATCATTGGTGTAAGTTCAGAAAAAGGACCCCATCGAGCCACATCACCCTAGAAGGTCTATCCCCAATATTCATTCGTCGCAACGCATGAGTAAAGGTTTGGGGTGATGGAGAAGCAGGACACTGTGGCATACATGTAATCCCAGTTATTTTCATATTGGTGTAGTGCGGCCCCACAGTACATGTCACCCAAGAGGATTGTCCCGAGTGAATCTCAAAAGAGGCATATTATGAAAAAATTCAAGGGCTAAGGTAATGAAAATCCTAAGATTTGGTTTTTTGTGCATTGTACGACTATGGGCATAAAAGGTTATTGCATGTTGTTTAATCCCTCATGGCTATAGCACAAAAGGGTGACAAAAAATAGTGTTATCGTGGTTTCATGTGTTAATGCGACCACGGGCCTACGGTCCTATTGCATTAGGAAATGACATGGGTGTGTATTAAAGAAGTGTTGAGGATCTAGCTACATGGGAATATGAAGTTTGAATGGGTTGGAAGCTTTGATAACATCCCTCCATATTTGGAAGTTATGCAAAAGATGGCTATTCTCCATAATTTAATTTAATGGGAATTGAAGAGGTTGGAAACTGCATTGGAATGAATTGGTGTCAATGGAATAATTAGCACTAATGGAGTTTTCCAAGGCTAGGAGATCAAGACTTAAAAGCACTATTGTTTTCAAAGTAAATCTGTGGGCCTATCTCAAACAAAATTATCCAAATCTAAGTTTCCTTTCACACCATGAAGAATTAAATGTCCTTGGGACTAATGAAGAGTTGACCACGCTTAGAGAAGCCATGTTGGAGCACATTTTGAGCTCTATGATCCATTCCTGATCATATTTTTTGTACAACGGGTCTTAAAGAGAAGAAATCGAGAACCACGTTTTTCATGTGAGCTAAACATAATGGAAGAACTCTTTGAGTGTCACAGGTCATAATGAGATTCAATTCTTAGCATGAAAAACACTCCATTTCCCATTCTTAGATTTAATTCAATGGAAACAGTTGATTAATTAGTTGTAACAGTGGAATGGGAAGCCATGCTAGAGTACGCTCTTGAGAATTTTGGATAGTAGAATGGTCAGCATCGTTCTATGTGTAACAAATGAAAAAAAAACATGGAGTGTAGTAGTGAAATTTGGTGGAATGCAGCATTGTTGTGAGCTTAGGTGAGAGCTTTTTGGGTGTAGGTGAGCTGCTTAGAGAGGCCGAGAGAGCCTATGGAATATAAAAGGTTGATAGTTGATATGTTGAGTGTATGAGGGTCGAGAGTTGAAGGTGTGTTTTTGCAGAGTGAGTAGAATGAGAAGAAGATTGAATGTTGTGAAGGTTGCGAATGAGTAAAGGATCCTAAAGATAACAATGGGCCAAGAATTGGTGAAAAAAAAGTTTAAATCAGGCCAATTTGGTTCCATAAGAGAGAGAAATCGAGTTTCTTATTGAGTCTAAGTTGGATCCTACAAAATAGGGAGTTGGAGCCTCCATCTATTGGGTGTCTAGACTCTATAGAAATCTTGGAGGTCAGTGCCTCCTACAAGTGGGTGCTTGCATAAATCCATGAAGCTACAAGTTGGTGCTTGCAACAAATACAAGAATTTGGTGCTTCTAGTAAGTTGATCAGGTGTCTACAAAAGAAGGAAGTTAGTGCTTCCTGCTAGTAGGGGCTATTAAACAATATAAGGGAGTTTTTGCTTCCAATGAGTGGTGGCTTACAAAGAAAAATGATGTAATAAATTAGGATTTCATATATTACATCATAAAAAACAAGATTGGTGGTTTTTCCCTTTTGTCTTTCCATGTTAAATCCTTTGTGCTCCTTGTGTCTCTTTCTTATGGCATTTTTGTGAATGTGTATGTGATTATTTAATTTGTTGCACATGATATGATAGTGGTTGCACACATAATGATTTTCAAGCTTTGAATGTGAAATTAAGAATCGGCATAATTAAAAGTTAAAATTAGCCATATTATTGATTCACACCCCCTCTCAGTGTTAACATTTTTCCAATATCCTTCGCATACATTCCCGCAAGCTACATATTAATAGATTAATTAGAGATTTTTGACATAAAAAGGGCATCATTTGAATGCTTAATAGCATTTACTCTAAAAAAATCTGGAATGTTCATTCATTTATTTGGATCGGTAGCTAGTATCTATTATAATAGATTGAAACAATATGCACATCAAGGATATGTGTAGGAGAACCTTTATTCTCCCACATCTGCAACTCCACACAGTCTCTCCTTCTATGCATTTTTTCTAGATGTTGTAAAACATCAAATTTCATGGTATTTCAGACACATATTTTCCCATTCCACAGTAATGTTTCTACGAAATGTAACATAAGCTCAGTCAACTTCCCATGCTCTACATGTATTCCCCCTCCATACACTTCTTCCTACAGACTACAAATCGTCAATTTTTACATTATTTGATACACATATTTTCTCGTTTGAAAACAATGTTTTAATTGGTAAAACGGATATAGAAATTACTATATCATCACGCAGTGCTTTTGTAATTGTGCTCACATTATTTTAATAATGAAATGGTTATGCTTCACAATGAAATTTTTGAAATGACAATGTGTAGGAGTGTGGAGGAAGCAAAATAATGGCTTCTTCCGTGCTCTGCATATATCTTTTAGATGTTTTGGGTTTTTCCAAAAAATTAATACTATAATTTATCAAATTATTTAATTAATTAATTAATTAAATTGATTTAAGATAGTCAAATAAACATTGTTTTTAACTGTTTATCTATTCATTCGTACATTTTAGCATTCCTTTCAATTCACCAAAAGGTAGTGATTCCTCGTTGAACCCCAAGACAACACTCTACATTCAGTCATGGTGTTATGTGATATGCTAAATAAAAAAAAATTAATACATCCAAGCACTAGTTGAAGATCAATAAAGCATAAAGCATAATATATTAAATTCTAAAAAATAATTCTAACACTATGTGATTGGATACCTCGTCCTAAAGAAACAAAATGATAATCTCATCAAAGTTTAAATAAAAAGAAATACAAATAAAGAAAAAATAATATGTGGATGTCATAGATACATCGATCAATCGACATGTTACAAGTGTTTGTTAATGAAACTAAGTATCATTTTATGAAAAAAAATTACAATATTAAGAACAGCTTGAAAAAATATTATCGTTCTCACACTTACCAGATTTATTGGCTAGTAGCTAATTAGCAAAAAAAGTTACAAATTGTGAAAAATTGTTTCACTTCCAAAAAGGAAAATAAGCATAGATCTAGGAAACTTTCAAGATAAATACAAAACCAAAAGCTATTGACTATGAGGGGTAGTTATCAAATAGGATTCTCTAGACTTGAACCTGGTGACAACTGAAGCTGAAACTCATAGTGTACATGTTTTTCCATGTGAGCCAGTCTACCTTCTGATCTCTATTTTCCTATAAATTCCCCATGATCCCTTTGCAGTTTTTCTATTATGCCTTGCATCTACCATCAGTTGTGTTGTAAATCATTCAGGAATGATAAGATTGTATTTAAATCATCATGTCTATTTTTTACAAGTTGTTCCGGAAGCATATTGAGATATGCTAGCTCATTTCCAAATTTTGTTTTATTAGATGTAGGGTCATTAAAATCAGGTTTGTTAACAGGGATAGGATTTATAGCCTCCCTTTGACCAATGATCTCTAGGTGATGTTGACTTGAAACTCCTTATTTACCAACTCCATGCCTTACTCTGCCTTGTTCATGTGGCATCTAGTATTTGACCAAGAAAAAAAAATACTCAAAGACAATAATGTTATGGATGGGCTAAACTAACAAAACCTTTTACGTTAAATAGAACAACAACTTAGTTGAGAACAAAAACAACCCACCTAGACTTGCACTACAATGAACCAGGATGTATTCTGAAAATAAACTATCTAAATGAATAGCCATATACTGGAAAATAAAAGTTACATAATACTAGTCAATAATAACAAAAAATAGTAAAATGACCCCTCAAAAAACAAAGCAAAAAAAATTTGTGATATAGCAACAATGATCAAATGAAACTGGAGCATAGAAGTGCTCCACCTTACCTCGTTATCAGGTTTGGAAACAATATAATAGCATATTATCAGACTTTCTGAATAAATAATGTTTTATTTCCATGGGTAACATGTATTTATATACCTCTCTTTAACTTTTTGGCTATACCCTACGTCAATGTAGATCGATATTGATTTAGTTGTTGCCCCGCTCCATGTGTAAAAACTTATTTTCCCCATCTTTCCACAAACCAAAAAATATGTCCCTAACTTTAAAATAGTTAACTAATTTATTTTTTGTATTTCTCTATTTCCTTTTTTGGTTGACGTAAGAATTTATTTGATGTCAAATCAACGTGTAATCAAGAGATTGTTTCAATTATTAATAGAATTTACTCTAATGCATTGTATAATGATTACTTCTTTTTAACAAATTGATCGATATTATAAAACAATATTTTCAGAATTTATTCAGCGAATGCACACATAAACATGCCTCTACAACAAATATTTGTTCTAGTAGACTGAAAGCATGTGCGATAGAACAATATGTGTGGCAAAAACTTTGTTCCTTAATCATTTATTTGGGGAATCAACATGTAATTAGGAGATCATTTCAATGCTTAATAACATTCACTCTAGCTCAATGTATAATGATTACTGATTTTTAACAAATTGATTGATATTATAAGATAGTTTTTTCAACCTGTATTCAGTGAATGCATGCATAAACATGGCTCTGCAATCAGTATGTGTTCTAGCAAACTGAAGCATGTTTGGATGAATGATATGTGAGGCAAAACCTCTGTTCACTCTTTTTTACACCTTTGTATATGTTACACCTTCGCACATATCAACTTTTCGGAGCATGGATTAGCGGATTTTAAAGACATAATTAAGGCTTAATTCTATGATTATTATATATCTTTTCATATATTAATGGATAGTAATGAAATATTTATGCATCAAATTGTAATTTTCAGAGTGCGGAGATGCAGAATTATATAATTAAGGAAATGCAAGGTCCACATTTTATCGTTATTCGAGAATGCTTCATTTCGGCAATCATTTATGTCATATGTTGTTATTTCCACCTCCACGCCTCTGCATTGCCAAAAATGAATGGAATATCCACACCCATGTGATTTTTAAAACTATTTGTGCATTTTTTTCACACATTTCATCATTCCTTTCAATTCACCAAAAGCCAATAATAGAATTGAACTTGTTTTATCAATTTTCTATTTTCAAGGCCAAATATGCATGATAAATCAACTTGCCTTGCAAGTAGGATTTCTTTCAATAGTTATGTAAACAATTGCAACAAAAAAAGCGCAATAAATTCATAATTATTATATTTCTACAACCATTGAAAATTTTAATATTGACACAAATACAAATAGAAAAACTAGTAAGCAGTAACTTGATTACATGCAATCAGAAAAAAACCCATGATTCATGCAATTTGAAAAAATAACATTTGATGTTTTATTATATTCAATGTTATTTTGTCTAAGTAACCAGTGTAACAAATAGACATCTACCCACATGGATTCTAAGGTAGTATTTCTAAAGCACTGATAATGGTTACATTATTCTGAAATAATCATTTCAAATGTACATAACCTAACTAAACACAAATATCATATTGATTCCTTTACAAATACTTACATATTTTTCACAACAAATCATGAAGTTGTTGTTAACCCATTCTCTAATATCTTATCTTTAATGGCTATTATCTTTGATCATTGAACAAGCTACAATTAGAAACCTGTTCCTCTTTCTATATTTCATTACAGAGGTCTCTTAGTTTCTTCACCATCCTTGTTCACACTAACAAGACGATAACTAAGCAGAAAATACAAATAGTATTATAAATATTGCATCAATAAGTTATCAGTTTCTCGTAAATTTCAATTGGACTTGCTGCTTCATTCCTTCTAGTACACTCAAATTTGGCCCTTGATATCTGAAATATTATGGGTTTACTAAGTGATGTATATTGTTCCATGTTGTTTTCTACAATGCTAAAATAAGAATTGTCCTCCATTTCATTTCTAGTTTCTCAACAAGGGTCCATATTTCATTTGTCTATGTTCCCTTGTTCATTTTTACCTATACAACCTTTAGACGAGAGGAACCCATTACAATTTATTCTTGATATAAAAAAACGTAAAAAAGTGACAAATATGTAGTACAAATGAACAAGAATCAAGAAAAAAGTGTTGGCAATATGATTCTTATGATTGCATATGTTGTCCTTGATGGAAACTCAATTGCAAAACTGAAGTATATGGCTTCTGGAGAAGAACTATGATTTAGCAGAAGTTCTAGCAGAAGATGTTTAATATTCATATTTAGGGATCTATATGCAAGTTCATGCAAGAAAAGTCATGTATACACGTGGAAAAGAATGAGCCAAGTAGCGTATGCCTTTCTGCACTCTAAAATTATGATACCAGGATTCCTTACCATGGTTTTAGCCCACAGTATGGAGCTTTTTGTCGTCTATTTGATTCTGTCCAAGAATACCATCGGAACTTGTGTGGTTTTGGCTCAAGGTATTTGGAAAGGCTAAAACTATATAAGGAGAAGAATATCATAGTGAAAAGTGTGCATGAGTATGGGCTTTGATTGAATACTTCACTCTAGAGTATATCTGCATGGATTGGGTTTTCATTTTATTGATAGATATGAAATAATAATGCACCTATGAGAACAAATCGGGATCGGAATAAAATAATGCACCTATGAATAAAATGATGGATCAAGTTCTCTAGAACTGAAATAATTATGTATTTGCTTGATTTGTTTGGGAGATGTTTAGATATGTGATATGGTGCATGTTTTCTAAAGTGAAGGGTATGATCTGAGTAAGTCTGTTGATCTAAAAATTTCTGAATTCCTAAATATTTACAGATATATATGTTGGTTCGTCACGGTAAAAGCGCATATACACACGGGTTTGTTTCAACAAAAGCGTGTATGGAAGTCAAGGTTTTCTGAAACTTTATGAAGAGGTTATCTATTTATTATTGCTATATTTATGTTGTTTATCAATGAAGTCTTCATATAGATCTGGGTTGTTTGAATATTGTATATGCTGCTAGTTGATTATGTACAAATATGATCAATGGTTGAGTGTTTAAATATGATGGATGATGTTGATTGAATAAGGGTTCTGTAAATCTGAAAAGTATGACTGAATGCATCATATATGTTTTGAGTTTGATCAAATTATTAAATTCGGTATACATAGATCTATACGCAGGTTGGTGTGTAGAAAAGCGCATATACACGCAGGTTACAGTAAAGAGAAGTAGTGTATGCATTTCGGTGTGATGAATGATCAAGGTTGAAATTGATTCTGCATGTTGATTCAGAAATATGGGTTTATTACTGTGTTATGGTTACAGTGATCTCACTATTATGTTTAAAGTTGGGTTATGACTATTGGTATTGATTTATATATTGTGTTGTGTTGAAGCTATTGGATCCAGTGGTGGTCTGCAGTGGGCCTGAGGGTTGAAGCCTTCAGTATGGAAGTAGAAGTTTCCTACCAATAGAATTTTGTGTTTTGTTCAGGAGGTTGTAGCTCCCTTCCAGTAGTGGATGTTAAATGAGATCAGGGGGTTGAATCTCCCTTCCAGTAGCAGCTGGAGAATGAGAGAAGGTTGCAACCTTTTGCAGGTAGATGTCTGCTTACTGGTATGAGTATGCATCAGTACAACATTGTAATCAATTTTATATATAATAAATATTGAAGACATAGATGACAACAGCGATGGTTTTCTTCCGACTTGGGTTTCCACCTTAAATCTTGGTGTTTACTGCTTAACTATCTGATGCATAACTGATGATCTAGGCTAAAGAATGTTTTTGAATATTTATCTTAATAGTAAATTTATTTGGGTATACGCAAGTTTCTGTTAGGGTAGTTGTGTACATACGCTAGTTAAGCTAATCAAAGTCGCACATAGAAATCAGTAAGAGAAAAGTAAAAGATTGTGATTCTTGTAAATATTGATTCACCTCTCCCCCCCACCTCTTAGTATTTTTCCGAACAATTGGAATCAAAGCAGGTCCTTCTGAAGAAGCTTAATCGCTATAAGGAATATCAAGATGAGAAATCAAGATGGGACAGCATCTATCAGACCTCCACTCTTCAACAGAAACAATTTAATCTTCTGGAAGACAAGGACAAGATCCTATCTTCATTCTCTCAGAGTAGGGGCTATAGTTGAAGGTGGTTATCAATGTCTAGCCTCAGTTCCAGCAGATCCAGCAGCAAGGAAAAATTATGAAACCAATGCAAATGTTGTCAATTCAATATTGGGGATTTTGGCTGAATCAGAATTTGTCAAAGTTATGCAATTAAATACGGCAAAGGATATATGGGACAAATCATTCTGAGCTATGAAGGTGATGCTAAGGTAAAAAGTGCTAAACTCCAAACTCTCAGAATTCAATATGAAAAACTCAGAATGCATAATGATGAAAGCATTGCTAGTTTCTTTTTACGTCTAGATGAGATCGTAAATCGTATGATAAATTTGGGTGAAGGGCGGAAACATGAAGCTGGGTTACACTTTTGTGAGAATCGGGGGCCGAAAATTTTTTTCGACAATAGTTCGGCCGAAAATTTTCTAGAGTTCGGCCGAAAATTTTCTAGAGTTCGGCCGAACTCTGTAATAGTTTGGCCGAAATTTCTTAGAAAGTTCGGCCGAACTCGTGATTCTGTTTAGATTGACGGCACACTGATGGCGCGGGCAAACAGAATTTTTGCTGGAGATTGGAAAACCAGCAACAAAAGTTCAGCCAAACTTTTACTTTTAAAATAGTTCGACCGAACTAATTTCTATAAAATAATTGCCCGCGAAGGTATTCTGTTTACCTGTTTCATTATTCCCCACTGCTGTTCACGTGTTTTCGTTGTTATTGCCTGCTCGTCCCCGCTGTCGTTCGCGCGTTTTCGCTGTTGCTACCTGCTTTCATCGGGTATGAGTATCTTCTTTTGCCACTGTTTAGTTTCATCGGAGGAGTGGGAAACAGTTATTCTATGTTTGAATGCTGTGTGTTTGGACTGTTATTTCAATAGTTGGTTTTAATCTGTTTTTGTGGCGACAAGCTCATAGCTATTTTGGGATTGGAGGGTCATAAAATTAGTGTTGTGTACCACCATAGACATGCACAATACACATAGGTGTAGCGCCCACTAAAAAAGCGGGCCATATCCATCATATAAAAAAATGCAGAGACTCCGGGCGAAAGGTTCTGTTCCTATCATTTAAGAACAGTGGATTCTTGGATGTTGTGTCTTTTTGTTTTCAGTTTTAAACATGCGATGTATTTATGACAGTTTAAAACTTTGTTCATCTCTTTATAGTTTGAGATGCTTCATAGATCTTCTTTTGCCACTATTTAGTTTCATCAGAGGAGTGGGAAACAATGATTCTATGTTTGAATGCTGTGTGTTTGGACTGTTATTTCAATAGTTGGTTTTAGTCTGTTTTTGTGGCGACAAGCTCATAGCTATGTTGGGATTGGAGGGTCATGAAATTAGTGTTGTGTACCACCATAGACATGCACAATACACATAGGTGTAGCGCCCACTAACAAAGCGGGCCATATCCATCATATAAAAAAATGCAGAGGCTCCAGGCAAAAGGTTTTGTTCCTATCATTTAAGAACAGTGGGTTCTTGGATGCTGTGTCTTTTTGTTTTCAGTTTTAAACATGCGATGTATTTATGACAGTTTAAAACTTTGTTCGTCTCTTTATAGTTTGAGATGCTTCGTAAATCTTCTTTTGCCACTGTTTAGTTTCATCAGATGAGTGGGAAATAGCTATTCTATGTTTGAATGCTATGTGTTTGGACTGTTATTTCAATAGTTGTTTTTAGTCTGTTTTTGTGGCGACAAGCTCATAGCTATGTTGGGATTGGAGGGTCATGAAATTAGTGCTCTGTACCACCATAGACATGCACAATACACATAGGTGTAGCGCCCACTAACAAAGCGGGCCATATTCATCGTATAAAAAAATGCAGAGACTCCAGGTGAAAGGTTCTGTTCCTATCATTTAAGAACAGTGGGTTCTTGGATGCTGTGTCTTTTTGTTTTCAATTTTAAACATGTGATGTATTTATGACAGTTTAAAACTCTGTTCGTCTCTTTATAGTTTGAGATGCTTCGTAGATCTTCTTTTGCCACTGTTTAGTTTCATCAGAGGAGTGGGAAACAGCTATTCTATGTTTGAATGTTGTGTGTTTGGACTATTATTTCAATAGTTGGTTTTAGTCTGTTTTTGTGGCGACAAGCTCATAGCTATGTTGGGATTGGAGGGTCATGAAATTAGTGTTGTGTATTGTTCTTGTTGTTTTGGTCCTGTTACTATTATAAACCAGGGTATTTTTCTTACTAAAAAAAAAAAAAATCCATCACATAAAAAATATAGATGTGACCAACCTATGCCTCCATATTTTGTAGACCAAAAGGATGAAAAGTACCCTGCATAAAACAAAACTAGAATTTCTAGGAAATCACCATACTACACCACATACCATACATGCTCATTGGTCATTTTTCTTAGATTGGCACTGTATACTGCTTTGACAATTCATCTGCAACAGTATTCTTTTCATGATATATATGTTGATAAGTAATACCTGCAAAAACAGTTTGTAAATTCTCAATTCTGCAAAGCCAATGTGAAACCTCCTTATTTCAACCTCCTTATTTGCACATTCATAGTCAACATTTTTTTATGAACAAATGACACCAATTGTGTCGTGAATAATTCCGTCAAATTTAATGTATGCATTGTATGTTCTGAAGACTCCAATGTAATGGATGCATTGTATGTATTTTTTGCTTGTATATTTTTATGCTGTTTGTCATAATAATGTCATATAGTGTATGAAGTTTTAAATTGTTTTTAAATTATTTTTATTATGTGTTGTATGTGATTTTGATTGAAAATGTTTCTTTTTTATTTATTAATTAAAAAAAATTATTAGAAAAATTATTGCTTAAAGCCTTAGAATTTACAATCAAAATTAGAAAATGTATTTTTATCTAAACTATTTATGAAAAGTTTAATATTGTTTGATCTTCTCTACCATGTCCTTTTTACATATATCTAGAATAATATTATTTGTATAGTTTCTGGTTTTTTGTAGCATTTTACTACCATAATCAAAATCTATAGAAATAATAATTTAACATTATAATATCTTGAAATGGAGCTAGCCAACTCAAATATAGTATTGCAAATCCCTGGCTAAGTTAGATGAGGAGGCTATGTATTACATATGGTCTTGAATGAGCATTTGGAGTCTTTAGATATATATCTAAAGAGTCCAAAAGCTCATTCAAGACCATATGTAATACATAGCCTCCTCATATAATATATAAAACTTTAATCCATGTGCTTAACCTTAACATTGACACAAATGGAATTTACAATTTTACTCACTGCTTTATGATAGAAAAATATGTGGATGAATATTGCCCACATATCCAAAGTCAAAAGGGATAGATTAAAAAGGGATGCGCTTCAGTCATCTATAAAAGATAAATTAAAGAAGCATGACATATTAGTAATGCAAATTAGATATGCGTACCAATTATGTGCATATAACACAACAAATAGATGATTCAATACAAATGTCACATAGAATTCATATTTATTTCATGGGCCTTCAACTTAAATTATACATCTAGCATTACATTAAGCTATAGGAGATAAATCAAAGAAGCATTTGAATGTAAATTAAAAACATGTGTAATAATTTTCCTTTAGTTTAATAAATAGATAATAATTTGCAAATGCCATATCTAAGCTATATTTCGTCTAAGTAGCTTTCAATTTAAACTTATATCTAATGTTAAATTATATAAAAGAATAACAGTAATCAAAACTTCAAAAAAATATTTAGAACTTTAGTATAAAATGTGACATATAATTTTCCTGTGTGGAAAAACATAGTTATCGAGAGTTCAAAACTCATGCATTTGAATAGAAAGTGGGTATACAAATGAGCAAGTAGATTTTTTCTAGAAATGAGGAAGTGAAGGTTGATAGAGAGCCACACAAAATTGCAAATTCATACCTTAACAAAATTTTTAGATCCTTTTAAAGAAAACGTGTCATATAATCAACTTTCATCGAAATATATGATAAACTCAACCCAATTTTATGAAAAATGGTATACCATTTTTTACATTTCACATAATACAAATAGATAAATATTACTTAAGTATTGTTATAAAGATTTAACTACCCATAGAGAGATGGCCAAGTGATTGAGACAGGGCATCATCACAATAAAAAACCAAGTACAAATTGTAGTAATCCTAGACTCATGCTTTACATAAGGTAATTTATTGGGGAACTCATGACTTGTACTATAGATAAAAAACATTTACCCTTACCAAAAAATATATGATAAAAATTGACAAACTACATAAGTTTGAGCTTAAGGGGATATAATCCTTCTTGCCTTCCATATAGATAATGAAAATGATTGTTCCAAGTCTCATGTTGCTTGTCATGTTACTTTATAAACCTTGATTGGAAAGAAAAATAGGAGGGCAGAAATGTAAGAAATATAAAACATAATGAAACACGACGTAAGAAATAGAGAACATAATGAAACACACACATACATATCTCTAGACAATCAACACAATTATTTTCCTAGGAAATCCTTATGGGAGACAAGCAACCCTAAAAAGTAATGATGCTCTAGACTCGTTTTCCCTAGGAAATCCTTATGGGAGAAAAACAACACTAAAATGTAAACATGCTCTTCTCTCTCTTTTTCTGGTATGGAAAATATGTTTAAGGTAATCTCTCCAGAGTTAGCTAAGACTTTTGGCGTGTAAGGTTGCTATAAAAACTTAACTTCATACATTTTTCTCTCTAACTTCACAGTCCTAGTTGTATTTTCAACTATGGAACAAAATACAATAACACAAAATGGAACTCTTATTCCTACTAGTGGCGAAGTATTTAACATAGCATGATAGCCAACTAGGTGTAAGATTTGACACTGTCAACCATTAACGAGGTTTGTGATTTTAGACCTTTTAGAGTCTTGTTAAAATTCCACATGTAGCTAGCTTGCTATGCATGAGTAATGGGGCTAAAATGTCATTCTCTCGTACCATGGTGGTCAACGTGATATAGGTCAACTTACTAAAGGCATAAATTTTGAATGAACTTCATTTGATGTTTTTCTTGCACCATTGGATATATGTCTTTAAGTGTAGAATAATGGTCAAGATTTCGGCACAAGGAATAATCGTTTGACCCCAAAAAATGTCAAATTTAAAACCTCAAAATGACTCCAAAAGGTTTTGGATCCCAATTCTCCACCCACCATTAAAATGACCCTACAAGTTGATTCTTTCAGTTTTTTCACTCTATAAGCATCAAAATATATGACAAATAATATAATTATCCAATCTAGATCATTATTTAATAATTTTTTAAAATTATGCGTAAGATATACATCATGGAATTTAAATAAATAGCGTTAATTCATTGAACACCCTTGTACATTCCTTGTTGATACTTTGAAAGTAATATGTTTTGAAAAATAATTTGTTTATGGATTCTATTTTCCACATTCTCTCAATCATATTAAAAACCTTCTTATAATATTTGAAACCTAAGGTCTTTCCCATACCAAAGTATGTTCTTTTAAAACATGTTTTCTTGGTGATATGGGTGATTTAGAAATGATTGGGAGAGCGATATTCCTCATTTAATATGTACAATATGTTTGGTTCATGCCACTAAGCCAAGAATTTTAAATTCAACTGACTTTTAATATAACCAACTAAATCCTGCAAAAAAATAATAAAACAATTTATGTTAGGGTTTTGGATTCAGGCATTGAAACAACATACCATGATATTTCAAATTTAAAAATAATGGTTTGAGTCCTAGGTAGCTTAGAATCCTATTTGTTTTCAAAATAAGGATGCACTCCCATTTGATTCTCATGATTAGGTTGTAATCATGAGGCTCTCGCTCAAGAGTGGACCTTCCCAAAATCTTGTGACATCTTGTCACAAAAAAAACCATAAAACTGAAAAACACATCATGCAAGAAACATAGCTCGCTAACATATCATTTTTCTCCTTCAAAGAAAAAAAATTCACATCATGTGAATATCTCCATGTACTCTTACATATTGGTGTACAAAACCATCAACCAAACATAAGTCGACAAAACATGCCTCTTCAAACAACTGACTCTCAAGTCAAATAATAGCTCATGTACAAATTTCCATATTTGTTGCATTTAAGTGTGTCAACATAACTCTACTTTCAACATCTTGCTTCATGCAACATGCACCATACTTTGAATTTGCAAAGAAATTCATGAAACATCAAAATACATTCAAGGCGTTAATTAGATAAGAAATCTAACCATCTGTTAGCAAACCATTTCAATGGCGCTTGTTTTAGTTGCACTTCATCATCATGTGAATCATCCTGACCCTCATCGATTATGGAATCCTCTTTTCCATTCTTGTCATTATCTCTTTCCACCTTCTTCAAATGTTGTGGATGACTTGTTGGATAAAAAGTCCAACACTTGTCTACAAGGTGACCTTTCTTATGGCAATGAGTAATAAAAAATTGCATCTTATTTTCAACATCATTTTCCTTGTCCAATGGGCCTTTGATTTTTTGCCTCATTTATTTAGAAAGTTTCAATGTGCATGGATATCTTCTTCCAACATCTATAAACATTATGGTTATTCAAACCACAAAAGGAACATGTGCAAGTTCTTTTCTATATCTTATGTGAATATTTACCATGTTTATCATAATCAAAAGCAATTTGATTAAAGGCAAATTTATACCTTGAACATTCACCGTTTTCGCCTTCTTGAGGAGGTGAATTTGATGAGGTAGTGGCTCTCCTCTAAATACTAGCAATGAATTCAATGACTAGATAGAGCTTTCAACATCCTCTTCTTTTACATTCTCATTAGCTGCATGTTTCATGTGGAACACCTCCAAATTTAAGGACCACAATGACATAAAATATGTAACTTTACCTAATAGGTGTAGACCTAGAACCCCCAACTTTGCGTGACATGTACAATTGAAGATATTATATGGTAAGTAGTGTGAGAAGAGAGTCATGGTCACTGAGTTGAGCAAAACCTTACTTGTGATAGGTCTAGCTAGCAGACTACCAAATTACATGGTAATGGCATTCAAAAAGTGAAAATTCCCATTTCACTTGGAAATAAGATGGTAGAGAAAGGTATAGATGAAAGGAGATATCCATCTATGGTAAAGAAATCAAATATTTCTATCAATTCCACCTTGCATCTCTAAGAGACATTGAATTAAATTTCATCTCAAGATAGGGCTTTGAGAGGACACTCTCAAAGCCAACCTTCGTTATGGCTTTGAAACACATGGTAAGTATCAAGACTTAGCAACCTTATTTGCATAATTTTTTCTAGCATGGACCTTAATGTCATAGCCTTCTTTTGCCTAAAATGATTGAAAATTTCCTTGCAATTTGGCTTGCGACATTCATAATTCATGCTCATGGAACATGATTGTGTTGCAATTGTGATAACATCTGTTGTATGCAGGAGCTAATAAAAAATGATCGAAAATGACATTTTTTCTCTGTTTTTTTTAAGATTTAAGGAAAATTACACCAAGTAGCTTCCAACCTCATATGACCATCATGTCAAACTATCTCAGGATATTGCCCAAGTAAGAGCCACTTAAGCAAGCAATCTAGTATACATGACTCCAATTTCAATTAGCAGCAATGACAGTTCTAAGTATGGTGCAAACATTGCTCCAGATCCTCAATGAGGCATGTTTGATGACAATAATTTGGGGAGTGAGAGAGGGAGATGGTAGGAGAAAAATTCAAGGAATCCATGGGAAATTGAAAAATATATAACTAATAAGGTGGAATACATTTGTAACCTAAGAGAGAAACCTGTTAGGAAATGGGTGAAGTTGGTATTACACACCCAATTGGACAACCTCGAGGAGAAAACATTTCTACCACTTTGTTGGCATAACCTAGTAAGTGTTATTCACTAGAATGTATTTTGTAAATACCTTGACTTAGTTCCCATTCAACTCCATCCACCAAGTTGTAGAGGATACCAAGCCTAATTTCATGAAAAGTAAGTTGGGGATGATCACATTGACCTGCTTGATGACGTGTCTATGAAGATTAACTACCTTGAACTATTTTTTTGCGTAGGGAAAGAGACACATTCCCATGTCTAAGCATGAAAATGTTATTTTATATTGTTAATGCCTCTAGTGTTTACTTCTACAAGTTATATAGGCAGAGTCTGTAAAGGGCCAGGTAGCCTCTGGATCTCATCTTTTATAAAATGTGACATATCTAGTAAATGCCCCTACAGTCAATCTCTGGAATGGATCTAAATAGAAGTTCTTCATTTTAATATCCATAAAACACAAAAACTTTAAGGTAAACTATGTACAGGTGTCATTTCTCCCACAAACTAAAGTGTATAAGTGGTAAATTTTATGCCAAGTGTGCTCCCACCATGTAAAGCGCAATTTGGTGAACTTATCATTTTTATAATTTCTTTTTCGATTAAATTTAGTTTCACACGTGATCAATTATTGCTTTGAAAGTTGCGTTCTACATAATTTGTGTACACTAAATTACAAATTGATTTTTTGAAATCTATTTTGTGTAAATGTTGACCAATAGATATATATCATGGAGGATGAACGACGAAGATCAGCTGAATCCCATATGGAGGTTCAGGGATCGAGCGATGTTCACGGTATTTAAATATAATCTTAAATCTCCATACATGTGTGTACATATGGAATTGATTTTGTATTAACTTTGTGAGTTAAATTAGTTGTTAATAAGTTTCATATTTTAATTCTTAGGAGGTAAGAGGAGAAGGGTTTCTACTCCATCCATGGAACGTAGCCAAGGTTCAACCGGTCGAGGTATGAGTGGTAGCAGGTTGCGGGAAGGGGGTGATATTTATTCCCCCGAAGGCCAATCAACGGTTGCTGGTTCTCAACAGGGTCATTGTGGGTCTGGTTCTCAGCAGCGTCATTCTGGGTCTGGTTCTCAATAGGGTCATGTTGGAGAAGATGTTAACCAACAACATCAAGGTTGCCATCAATTTCAATATTTTTTCATTAAATTTGTACAACTTTATTTACACGTGTTTTTTCTAATATACGAAATTTTATATATGTTAATGCAGAGGCCGAAAATGTTTGAGCTAGTGGTCAAAATAAACGCAGGGCAGCCCGCTACATTCAAGAAGAAGGTTGTCAACCCAGCACAACTTATCCAGCCGAGATTACTGATATACCATGGGAAACCAACATGGCGGAATGCACCTTACAAAGGTGTGAAAGCCTTCATGCAAAATTGCAAAGAGATCTCGTGGCTTTGTCTCTACCTGCTGAGAGTTGACAAAGCCTTGAAATAGTTACACATTCATTGGGTGAAATGGTAAATGTGTACAGAAATCTTGGGCCAATGACTGATTCATTTGTAGAACTGATGAGAAAGAGAAAAGAAACAGTGATGGGTCCCGATAAATGGGAGGACATTAAACAAAAAGTTACAAGAGAAGTGGCCAAGTCAATGTTTAATTATAAGGAAGGGCCAAAAATAAAAATGTTGAAGGTGCAGTATTTCAAGCACCCAGACATAGCTCGTTATTTGTATGATCGGCATCTTGCGGCTTTTGGAAGGCTTCCATGGAACAATGAGGTTCCTGTTTATTTTGCACAAATTTTTTATGCAGAATTTTTTTTGGGTATGAAACCCAACTACAATGACCTTCCTTCATAATTTTTTGGCCCGAGGAAAGGTCGATTATATGACCGTAAGGGCACTAAGCGAGATGTGGAGTTGCCTCGCCCTGAGCCGCCATTGGTGAGTCGACTGTTTCAAGTCGAAACTCTGCGATGGATGTGACTTCTCAAATAAGTCGAGAAGCAAGGGATGTTATGATCGACAATGTTCATAGCGGATTGAGTGGAGTCGATCTTTGTTTAAATCGATAAAGAGCAGGTGAAAATGCACGTGCCAATTTTTTTTATTGTACAAATGAGGAGATTTACAACATGAATGTTGAATATCTCTGAACATATGCAATAAATTGTCGCAATGGTTTGCAAGAGCTAATTTTTCATGAGGAAGAGAGCACCGGAACGGTATGTGTTAGTGACCTTAGGGTTTGAAATTATTTTTACATATACATGTGTACAATTTGTAATAAATACATGTGTATGTACATGTATACATTTATTTGTATGTGTACATTAATCTAACAAAAATGTATGATTATATGTTAAAACACCATTTGCAGTTCTCAGGCATGATGCATGAAGAAAATGTTAATATCACGTTCAGGACCTCTGGTTCAAACGATGCAGATGGGTCTGACCATCATGATATGTTGGCAAATGTTAGTGTTTTTTAAGTGACTCTAGAATAAATAATTGTTGCCACACATGTACATGTATGTATATATATAATTTGATAAAATGTTTTAACAGGTACCGATTCTGTCTGATGTTTTTGGGATGGCGGTACCTTCTTCTTGCTTAGGAGATGTACCTTCTACTTCCTTGGGAGATGAGCCACAAGTATGGACAATTTTTCACAAGTTTAAAATTTATGTTTAAAAGTTATATATATATATATATATATATATATATATATATATATATATATATATATATATATATATATATATTCTACCTCAAAAAGTTCCATTAAAAATTGAGATATATATATATATATATATATATATCTATATTTTGAGTTATTTAAATTTTTTTGAATTTAGGTTCCTATAGAAGATTTCTTTAATCCGCGGACTCTAGCGACGGAGATAGGAACATCCACAGCATTTGAACAAGTTGTCTTTAGTTCCTTTTTTTAATATTATTGAAAATAAGTTTATATATGTACACGTGCATTTTCATTTGAAAGTTTTTAATTTATATAAATTATATATATATATATATATATATATATATATTTAACTGTACATGTATATTGTACAGTTTACCACTGCAGATGTTTCTATGGAAGAACCTGTTCATCAAATGGAGAGGGAACCTTATGAGGTATTGCATGATTTTTTTGTTATATTTTGTTTTTTACATGAAGTTCTAGATATATATATTCTCATTCATTTTTAAAATATCAAATTTTAATGTTCAAGTACATGTGCATTGTGTATGTAGGTTTCTCATTCACAGGATAGGGCGCGGACTGAGACCCTAGTAGGGAAGACGCTAGATCTGTCTCCATTTGATGGACATGATTTACAGTAGATTTGATTTCAAAATTTAGATGGTTTTAAAATTTGTTAAACTTGATACAGTTTGATACTTGTGAGATTTACAATTTTTGGACATATTTTATTACATTTTTATTATATAATTTGTTTTATTTAATTTTTGGATGGTTTTAATGTAATGACATGTGTTATAATTTGTTTTGTTTTTAAAATTTAAGTGTTATAATTTGTTTTGTTTTTAAAATTTAAGTGTTGGATGCTTGAAGTACATTTGGCATGTGAAGTAATGTTGTGATCTATTTTTTTTGTTAAATTAAAAGTTAAAAGTTTTGGGTGGTTTCAATCTACATTTGGCATGTGATATTTAATGTTAAATGTTTTTGTTGGATAGTTGAATTATAATTGGCATGGCATGTGAAGTTTTTAAAACTCAAGTTTTGGATGGTTTCAATCTACATTTTTCATGTGATATTTAATGAACTTTAAGTGTTTAATGTTTTAATGTTGCTCAATATATAATCAAAAGGTTTTTAAAACTTAAAGTTTTGGATGGTTTCAATCTACATTGCACATGTGGTATATAATGTTAAATGTTTCTATTGGATCTAGTTGAACTATAATTGGCATGGCATGTGAAGTAACGAACTATATATAATTTAAAGTTTTTTAAACTCAAGTTTTGAACGGTTTCAATCTACATTTCGAATGTTATGTTTAACGTTTTAATGTTGCACGATATATTATCAAAAGTTTTTAAAATTTTAAAGTTTTGGATGGTTTCAATCTACATTTGGCACATGTGGTATATAATGTTAAATGTTTCTATTGGATAGTTGTTCACTATAATTGGCATGGCATGTCAAGTAATGTTGCACAAATCCCTTTTGGATGGTTGAAGTACATTTGGAATTTTAAGATTGCTTTTGGTCTCTCCATGTAGTTTTGTTTGAATGAAAAAATTTCCAATAGGAAGAACATAGCTTTTCAATGCAACTAACCATCTCTCAATTAAGCTCTAATTGAAAATAGAGTTTAAAGAAGTAGATATATGTAAAAATTATCCCTTTAATTTTGATTGGAAATATAAGTCTCTAGTACATATATATGTTTGTTGAATTTGGGTCAATGTCGTTAATGCACTCAAATAGGTAGCCTTGTCGATTTATTTACATTGTTGAAACTTTTTACCAAAAAATCCAACTAGTTTTTCATCAATGCACATAGAAAAACTATTTGGAACAATTAATTGTGCATTCTAGAACATATCTATCCAAGACAAGTAACATTTTTCATCAATGCACATTGAACATATCCGACCATTGGACAAGCAGATTTTGTACTAGATTTTCAATCAGGACTAGAGATGTGGGTCAAATCCCACCAAAAGTCGGAGAAGTGCTTCGAGTCTCTTGTCTGAAAGGAATTTTCGTACAAAACTATACTGCAGATGATTTATTTACATTGTGTCCATATTTTTTACCAGAAAATCCAACTAGTTTTTCATTAATGCACATAGAAAAACTAGTTCCAGTTAATTGCATTCTAGAACATATATATTGAGTACGTAAATAATTTTTCATCAATGCACATAGTAAAACTAGAACAATTAATTTCATTCTAGAACATATATATATATATATATAACATTTTTCATCAATGCACATGTATAGAAAAACTACTTTCAGTTGATACTAGAGCACGTGCTTGTACTCAAACAATTTGTACATGTGCAAACACTTGCACAAATAACATAAGCAGCTCAATTTTTAGTTGAGTACTGGAAGTTCTAAAACATATTTAATCCAAAGATAATAAATTGTTGGACAATTCACTCAAAAAAATTCTAATGGAATTCCATTCTCAATAATCCGTTCATGATCAGATTTTGACATTTTCCATCTCTTAATTTTTTATTTTTTCTTTGATTGAACTTCTATCAACTTTATGCGCGCTGCACACACCAAGTGACTATATTTACAACTTATGGAATCAGGTTCATAGTCTTCAAAGTAAACAAAGTCTCCACTTTGATGAGTTTGTCTGAAAAAATAACCTTTCAGTATAATAGACCCTCTGTCATACAGAAATCCGTGATCATTATAGTTTTGTAATAATTTCATTTTTCGTTCAGTGCAACGCATCAAATAATACTTCACATTTTCATCGTTTTCAATAGGTGCAATTATAGCAAAAACATCTCCTGCACAATAAAATGAATTTAACAAAATTATGCATATTTAAATTTATTTCTAGATCTTTAAATCATTAGAAAGTAATTCAAATGTTACCTTCTCTAACAAGATCAGAAACTCGATCACCATCGGATGATATTGTAGTTTCCTCTGATTGCATTTCTTCAAACATTGCAACAGACATTTTGCCCTTTGTATTTAGCTCTGTATGTTTCCAATCGTTCACATACATTTTTTTTCCACAAACGTCATTGGATTTTGTGTTGTCTATGCAAACATCTAAAAACAAGAATATTTTCTTTTATCCAATGCAAACACATTTTTGGACGACTTTGTTTGAATTGAATGCAATTTTCGAGTCTCTTTTATTGTTTCAACGTCATTTCCAACTGATCTATCTACGTCTTCGATTCCAATATGCCAGAAAAACTTTTATATGGAAAATTAGAAGAAGAATTTGTAAATATGATATCAAAATACAATCAAAGATAATAATTGCATGATAAATGTACAATGTTTAAAATTAGATTTCCAATATAAATTAAATTGAATGTACATTCGCACTTCTCTTGATGGGTTTCTCTCATGGCTTAGAGCAGCGATGCACCATTGAACAACTTCTTCAGCGTTCACAAGTTGGCTTGCAGAGTGGTTCATTTGATATCTTCGAAGTACTCATTTTATGCATGCTCCTGCACCGTCATGTTCTCCTTTTCCATGGCCAGTTTCAAAGAAATTCCAACAATGTTTAATGCAGGTTTTCTTATGAATACAACACAACCAAAAGAATGATCGTGCAAATTTGAATTGACCTGTGCATCCGTCTAACCATATCCAATGTTCATTGAATGTTATTCCATGATTTTTCAATGAATCATAAATTTTTCCAAAACAATGTTGTACAAAACATGTATCATGTGTACGATCATCACTGATATAAAAGTGATATTCTTTAATGATATGTCGATTTTCACTCGTGCTTTCTATATGATCGACATTTTGTTCAAAATGTCTATATAGAATATGGACGAGCATGGAGACTTGGTCAGAATGATAGTATTCACTCTGAATTTCTTTTTGTGGAACAAATGTGTAGTTTTCTGCAAAATCAATCACTGACAAAATGGTCCCTGGTGAAAAAAATTCACGAGATATTTTGAATTGCAAGTCTTGCCATCGAGCTCTATGGGAATGCTTGGTATATTTGTAAATTTCTACCTCAAACTTTCTCAGAAAATCTATCAAAAAAATTTCGTCTTCTAGTAATTCAATTCTTTTAACACTATTTGCACCTTGAATCGATGTATCGATATATTCATATCTCTTCCATTTCACTTTCATGTTGGACAATGATTGATCATTTATATCAATACGATATTTGTTTTGAAATTTAGTCAAATGTCCACAATCATCGCATTTTTTACCACCAACACATTTCTTTTTGTAAAATAGTTCATCGCTTTCTCTTTCACATAGAATTTGAGATATGAAATCACGGATAGTGGAAGGAGGAGGTGAATCCTTCCATAATTTTCTACCGAAATCAAGGAATGTGTCATAATATAACTCAAATTCCACATGATAACGGCAACAAAAAGTGTCACGTACGGTGATAGGTTTTACATACCATGGTTTTTGTTGAACAAAAGCACTGAGTGAAACTTGAATTTGACGATTCTCTTCTTTGAACTTGTTGAATAACTCTATCTGAGTGGTTTCCAAGAGATTTTTTTCATGTTCTTCATACTGATTTCGTGCTATTCTTCTTCGCATCACATGTCTTGCAGTTGGTGAAATACGCGAATTGTTCTTCCAATATTCATATATTATTTTTTTAACATTTTCTCCAAGTCTATCTTTGTATGGTTGCCTACAAATAGCTCTCCAACAAGCGAGTTCATCATTTACATCTATTTGCAACCGAAATTTCTGATGTTTGTGCAAAGTTTTTCACGAGGTTCCCAGTGCTCGTGCCATAGATGTTACCAAACGATTCTCTTGAGTACTTGAGGAAACCATTTCCATCTGTATTCCTCTACGTACAATTGAAACATCTTTCTCTCTAGATCTCTTAATTGACTTTATAGCACTACTCATATTTTTTATCACTTCTTCCTTCATTTTTTTATCTTTGGTTGATTTTCGAATACCCAATAGTGTCGTAGCTTCTTTTAGTTTCCTTAATGATAGGAGACCTTTCAACATTTGAGCCTGAACTGTCACCCGCTCATTTAAGAAATACTTTTCAAAAATGCAGTTAACACGATATCGTATAACATGGTCAAGTTTTTTATCTCCATATGTGTGAGTATCAACATTTTCTAACCTCTCATTATCGATAGTGATTTCATCTGTACATATTCGAAAAAATAGTACATGTTCAATAAATAACTAAATTAATAAATATATCTAAAATTTCAAATATTTTTCAAATTAGTTCATCAAATAAAAATTAAGCTTCACATTTTACATTAAGAAAATTTTAAATATATCAATAGATCATAATATTTACATTTACATACCTGCTTCAATTTCTTCTTGAGGTTGATTTTCTTCTTCAATATTTTGAGGAATATCTCTGTCTGTTTACATTAAACAAAATATTTTCAAACTAGTTCATCAAATAAAAATTAAGCTTCACATTTTACATTAGGAAAATTTTAAATATATCAATAGATCATAATATTTACATTTACATACCTGCTTCAATTTCTGCTTGAGGTTGATTTTATTCTTCAATATTTTGAGGAATATCTCTGTTTGTTTACATTAAACAAAATATTTTTCAAATTAGTTCATCAAATAAAAATTAAGCTTCACATTTTACATTAGGAAAATTTTAAATATATCGATAGATCATAATATTTACATTTACATACCTGCTTCAATTTCTGCTTGAGGTTGATTTTCTTCTTCAATATTTTGAGGAATATCTCTGTCTGTTTACATTAAACAAAATATTTTTCAAATTAGTTCATCAAATAAAAATTAAGCTTCACATTTTACATAAGGAAAATTTTAAATATATCAATAGATCATAATATTTACATTTACATACCTACTTCAATTTCTGCTTGAGGTTGATTTTCCTCTTCAATTTTTGAGAGGGCTTCTAACTTTCTTTTGCGAGATTGTCTTGTCTCTTCTCTACGTTCCTCAAGGTCTCTTTTTCGATCATATTTCCTTGCACAATTTCTTCGATTTCCCATGATAATAGGATATGAAGTTCAAAAAAATTCCTTCAAAAAATTAGACAATAACTCAATTACAAAAAATATCACAAAAGATTTAATTTAAAAAATTCAGTGTAAATTTTTTGCAAAAAATACATACTCCAATCCAAAACACTTTAAAAAATTCGAGAGAAAAATGTCTTATAAAAATGAAACGAAGCTCAAAATATTTACTTCAAATCAAAACACGTACATACCTCCAAGAAATGTCTTTTGAATGTACGTCCAAGAAATTTTTTTAAGTTCAAAACAATTTTTGCCAAAATCAGGCCGCCTCCAAGAAATGTCTTCCAAAAAAATTCTTTATAAAATGAATTTGCTTCCAAGAAATGCTCTTAAACCCAAAATTTGAAGATAAGTTTTTGAACCCAAACCAAGATCTTTATAAAATGAGATGAAATGTGCGAAAATTGTGAATTATTTCGCGGCAATTTATATTGCCGTGAAATGTGTTTTAGTAGGGGCTCCGCAAAACTTTCCGGCCGACGGAAAGTTATACAATAGTTCAGCCGAACTTTTGATTAAAAGTTCAGCTGAACTATGAAGTCGTTAGATTTAACGAGCCGTCGGCGGAAAACATAGTTCGGCCGAACTAACGTGTCACCAATTACGCAAAAACCAAGTTCTGAATACGGTTCTGCAACTTTGCACTGATTAAACTCCATGAAAGGTTGTTAATTAACTGTCGGAACCAAGACAAGCATTTTCAGAATTGAATGTACTTTCAGGAAATATAACTTTTATGGAATTTCATAAATGTTTATTAATTTTAATTATTTTTCTAATAAAATGGGTGCAAACAATTTCTGAGGATCATTGTGATTCAGTGAAATCAAAATTTTGTATCTCCCAAAATACATTGCAAAAAAAATTGAAAAAATTATGGGGCATTACATTGGTTCGTCGTCTCTAATGGGTAGCTTTTAGATTTTTAGTTTATAACTTATATGTTAAGAAATTTCTTACGACGCGAAACATATCCAAAATATGCAGTTTTTCGTATTGGACCAGTTCAAAAAATTCTAGTAATTATGATATGCATCCATTGGCTTTGTAAATATGACGAAAACAAAGTAGACTCTATCTAGATTGTTGTAACACATTTTGTTTTTTCAAAAACACAAATTTTCAATGAATACAACATTGCGTCATAACATGACTTCTTATGAATCCTTTGATTATTAAGAAACACACACTCAAAGAAACGCTAAGTTGACATATCAAATCTGCATAAAAAAAATTTCAAAAAATAAGTAATATAAAGCTAACAAAATTTCTCACAACTTTTATTTTTATCGCAAAATGAAATTCTACACAGAAAAATTGTTATAGTTTGCAGAAAGTTGAAGAACCGAAAAAAATGAAATTTTTTTCTCAAAAAAGGGCAAAAAGTGTAACCCAGCTTCACATTTTCAAAAGTTATAAGTGACACCGCTCTAGTTGAAAAATTTTTAAGATCTCTAACTCCTAAATTTGAGTCAAAATTGTTTGCTACTGAATATAAGCAGGATCTACAAACTCTTACTATTGTTGAAATTCATGGGATTCTGACTGCATGTGAAATGAGGAAAGGAGGTCCGTATGAAGTCAAAGAAGTTGCTTTTAGAGCTACTGCAAAAGGCAAGGAAATGGAAGAACAAGAAGGATCAGGGTATGTATCAGAAGAAGATGAGATAAATTTTGTAAAGAAACTTCAACTTGGCACTGGAAGGTTCCGAGGTAAGCTTCCTTTAAAATGTTTTGCTTATGGAAGAGTTGGTTATTACACTGCTAAATTCCTCATAAAGATAATCATGAAAAGGGAAAGGATTTAGCAAAAGGTAGTAAGAAATGTTTTATCAATATAAAAAGTTATTATAATCATGAAGATAGTGATGGTCTATCAAATAGTGAAGAAGGACAATTTGATCAAGATATTGGACTACTCATGGCATTTGAAAAAGACACTAGTGAGGTTAAAGATACTTTTATGGATGCTTTAAAATAAAATGATTTTCTTGACGAAATCAATCAACTCAAAATATGTTTGGTAAAGAACAAAATAGCCATAGATAATCTAAAGAATCAACTTGTAGAAAAGGTAAAACATAATGAAAAATTAGAATGTAAAATAGTAAGTCTAAGAAAGGAAATTGAGAAAGTGAAAATTTTAAATCTTAGATTTGTTAAAGGATTTGAAACCTTAGATGAAATTATCAAGGTGCAATGCTCTCCTCTTGTAAATACAAGTCTTGGACATATCAGTGAATCTTCTCAATCTTCAACAATAAGCTATCTAAATGCAGTTAAAGCCAGCCAGTGACAATTCGTCACTCAGCAAAAGAGAAAATATAATGCCGAGGTAAAGCATGACCACTTCAATTCAAGGATGAACAACATCAAAAATATCAATCAAAAAGTAAACATCAATAGAAGATTCCATGATCGCAGAAATTTCTTCTTTGATGGACAATGTTTCTCATGTCATAATTTTGGTCATAAAACTGTTCAATGTGTTGCATACAAAACCATCATGACTAAAGAAGAAAGAAAGCAAAGAAATGAAACAGGAATAAAGAAGAATACTTATAACAACTTTTATCCTCTTCAAGATGAAATTGGATGTTCTTTTTGCAAAAACTTTGGACATGAAGAATCTGAATGTGGGAGCAAACTTAAGCCAAAAGAATAGATACCCACAAGTTCCAAGGTATGGAGAAAGAAGGACTTACAGTTTAAAAGTTGTGGCATAGCTTTATTTTCGTAAGGAAAATAAAATCGATGGTAAATTGATAGCGGATGCTCAAAACACATGACAGGTGATAAAAATAAACTTCTTTCATACAGTGCATTAGAAAAGGAAAGGAACGTTACTTTTGGAAATGACTCTCCTACTATCATTAAAGGTAAAGGATCTGTTTTCCTAAGAGAAAATGTTAAAGCTAACAATGTTATGTATGTGCATGTATTAAAGCATAACTTATTGAGTGTGAGTCAAATGTGTGATCAAGGAAATGAAGTTATCTTTAGTTCAAAAGAGTGTGTAGTTCGTGAACTTGACACGGGAAAAACTGTAATAAAAGGAACAAGAACACCCAAAAATATGCATATATTGAAAGGTGGCCAAGAGAAGTGATATTTAGGTAAATCTACAGAAACCTGGTTATGGCACAGAATATTGGGACATTTGAGCTTCTCTCAAATTAGCAAATCTAGCAAACTCAAAGTTGTTCATGATCTACCCAACCTCACTCTACCTGAAAGTACCATATGCAAATAATGCCAGTTCGGTAAGCAAACCAGTGTGCAATTTAATGCCAAAGAAGGATCAGCGAGTAAGCCTCTTGAACTTATACATACTGATTTGTGTGGTCCTGTAAGGAAAATTTCACCTTGTGTAGAACAATACTATATTCTATTTATTGATGACTTTTCTAGAATGTGTTGGATCGGGTTATTGAAAAATAAAGATGAATCATTAGAAAAGTTTTAGATCTTCTAATATTTGGTTGAAAATGAGTTAGATCTAAAAATTAAATGTCTTAGATTTGACCAAGGAGGAGAATACATATCAGATGAATTCTTTGAGTTCTGTGAACAATATGGCATAAAAAGACAGTTTTTTGTAGTTGGAACTCCACATAAAAATGGCGTGGCAGAAAGAATGAATAGAACAGTTCAACAAATGGCTCGTGCTATGCTTGATGAATCTAGGACTCCTTATACCTTTTGGGGAGAAGCAGCGCATATTGTAGTAAATATTCTCAACAAGGCTCATGTTCGTGTAAACAGTGATAAAACTCCTTATGAACTCTGGTATGGTAATCTTCCCACGGTAAAGCATTTTAGAGTTTTTGGAAGAAAATGATTTATCAAGAATAATGATGAAAAACTTGGTAAGTTTGAGCCTAGAGCAGATGAAGGAATATTTATTGGTTACTCTTCTAGAATTTAAGCATATAAGTGCTACAATAAAAGACTTTGGAAGATTGTTGAATGTATTGATTTTGTAATTGATGAGTCTCTCACAACTCCCAAATGGGAAATAACAACAAATGAAGATGATGGTGATATATATTTTCCCTCATCAAATAACCACAATATAGAAGGAGAACCTATTGAAGAACCATAAGAAGATATATCAGAAAAGGCTCCATCCAAGTATGTTCAAAATAATCATCCAGAATATCAAAGATTGGGAGAAAAAGGATCAGGTGTCCAAACAAGAACTAGTGTAGGATCCCCTAGCTATCTGGCATTCTCATCCACCATTCAACCACAGAATTTAAATCAAGCTAGTAAAGATGAATGTTGGATTCAGACCATGAATGAAGAACTTGATCATATTGAAAAGAATAATACTTGGGAATTGGTTCCAAGACCTCATGATAAAAATGTTATTGGAGCAAAATGGATAGTCAAAAACAAGTTAAATGAAAATGGAGATGTTATTAGAAAAAAACCTAGAATTGTTTGTAAAGGGTATGCTCAACAAAAAGGTATAGACTTTGAAGAAACAGTTGCACCTGTAGCCAAAATTGAAGCCATAAGAATGTTTCTTGCTTTTTCAAGTTTTAAAAAGTTCAAAGTTTATCAAATGGATGTAAAATTTGTTTTCCTCAATGGTGATCTAGAAGAAGAAGTTTATATAGAACAACCATAAGGATTCACTCTGAGAAATTATGAAAAACTTGTTTGCAAACTCACAAAGGCTCTATATGGTCTAAAACAAGCTCCTCGAGCATGGTACTATCGTCTTGACAAATATCTTCAACAACAAGGGTTCACAAAAGGATCTGTTGACAGTAACTTATACACAAAAATTGAGAATGATAAATTGTTAATTATTGTTGTGTATGTTGATGACATCATTTTTGGGAGTAATGAAGAATCCATAAGTCATAAATTTGCTTATGTTATGCAGCAATAATTTGAAATGTCATTACTTGGGGAACTAACATATTTTCTTAGCTTACAAGTGCAACAAGAAAAATATGGCATATTTCTATCACAGGAAAAATATCTCGAGTAAATCCTGAAGAAGTATGGAATGGAAGCCTACAAACCTGTGAGCACCCCAACGGTGATCGGATGTAACCTTAGCTCTCATGATGAGTCACCCATGGTAAACCAACCAAAGTATAGAGAAATTTTATTTAGGTAAATCTACAAAAACCTGGTTATGGCATAGAATATTGGGACATTTGAGCTTCTCTCAAATCAGCAAATCTAGAAGACTCAAAGTTGTTCGTGATCTACCAAACCTCACTCTACCTGAAAGTACTATATGAAAATCATGCCAATTCGTTAAGAAAACCAGTGTGCAATTTAATGCCAAAGAAGGATCAGTGAGTAAGCCACTTGAAATTATACATACTGATTTATGTGGTCCTGTAAGGAAAAAGTCACCTCGTGGAGAACAATACTATATTCTATTTATTGATGACTTTTCTAGAATGTGTTGGATTGGGTTATTGAAAAATAAATATGAAGCATTTGAAAAGTTTAAGATCTTCAAATCTTTCGTTGAAAATGAGTTAGATCTAAAAATTAAATGTCTTAGATCCGACCAAGGAGGAGAATACATATCAGATGAATTCTTTGAGTTCTGTGAACAATATGGCATAAAAAGACAGTTTTTTGTAGCTAGAACTCCACAACAAAATGGCGTGGCAGAAAGAATGAATAGAACAGTTCAGCAAATGGCTCATGCTATGCTTGATGAATATGGGACTCCTGATACCTTTTGGGGAGAAGCAGCACATACTGTAGTAAATATTCTCAACAAGGCTCATGTTCGTGTAAACAGTGATAAAACTCCTTATGAACTTTGGTATGGTAATATTCCCACAGTAAAGCATTTTAAAGTTTTTGGAATAAAATGATTTATCAAGAATAATGATGAAAAACTTGGTAAGTTTGAGCCTAGAGAAGATGAAGGAATATTTTTTGGTTACTCTTCTAGAAGTAAAGCATATAAGTGCTACAATAAAAGACTTTGGAAGATTGTTGAATGTATTGATTTTGTAATTGATGAGTCTCTCACAGCTCCCAAAAAGGAAATAACAACAAATGAAGATGATGATGATATATATTTTCCCTCATCAAATAACCACAATATAGAAGGAGAACCCAATGAAGAACTAGAAGAAGATATATCAGAAAAGGCTCCATCCAGGTATGTTCAAAAGAATCATCCAGAATATCAAATATTGGGAGAAAAGGGATCAGGTGTCCAAACAAGAAGAACTCTTGTAGGATCCCTTTGCTATCTGGCATTCTTATCCACCATTTAACCACAGAATTTAAATCAAGCTAGTAAATATGAATGTTGGATTCAGGCCATGAATGAAAAACTTGATCATATTGAAAAGAATAATACTTGGGAATTGGTTCCAAGACCTCATGATAAAAATGTTATTGGAACAAAATGGATATTCAAAAACAAGTTAAATGAAAATGGAGATGTTATTAGAAACAAACCTAGACTTGTTTATAAAGGGTATGCTCAACAAGAAGGTATAGACTTTGAAGAAACAGTTGCACCTGTAGCCAAACTTGAAGCCACAAGAATGTTTCTTGCTTTTTCAAGTTTTAAACAATTCAAAGTTTATCAAATGGATGTAAAATCTGCTTTCCTCAATGGTGATCTAGAAGAAGTTTATATAGAACAACCATAAGGATTCACTCTGAGAAATTATGAAAAACTTGTTTGTAAACTCACAAAGGCTCTATATGGTCTAAAACAAGCTCCTCAGGCATGGTACTATCGTCTTGACAAATATCTTCAACAACAAGGGTTCACAAAAGGATCTATTGACAATAACTTACACACGAAAATTGAGAATGATAAATTGTTAATTATTGTGGTGTATGTTGATGACATCATTTTTTAAAGTAATGAAGAATCCATGAGTCAGAAATTTGCTTCTATTATGCAGCAAGAATTTGAAATGTCATTACTTGGGGAACTAACATATTTTCTTGGCTTACAAGTGGAACAAGCAAAATATGGCATATTTCTATCACAAGAAAAATATCTCGAGTAAATCCTGAAGAAGTACGGAATGGAAGACTACAAACCTATGAGCACCCCAATGGTGATCGGATGTAACCTCAGCTCTCATGATGAGTCACCCATGGTAAACCAACCAGAGTATAGATCTATGATTGGAAGTTTGCTTTATCTAACTCAGACTAGACCAGATATTATGCATGTAGTGGGGATTGTTGGACGATTCCAAGCCAATCCAAAGGAGTCGCATCTTCAAGCTGTAAAATGAATATTCAAATATCTACAAGGAACTCAAGATATTGGTCTATGGTGTCCAAATAATGTTGATCTTACTCTTCATGCTTACACAGATGTGTACTGGGTTGGAAATGTTGATGATCAGAAAAGCACTAGTGGTGGTGCATTCTATATGGGGCCTCGACTAGTATCTTGGTTCAGCAAGAAACAAAGTTCCATTGCCTTATCTATAGCAGAAGCAGAATATATGGTTGCCGCATCATGTTGCACACAACTTCTTTGGATGATGCAGACATTACAAGATATTCAAATCAAATGTTCTCCTCCCATCTCCAACCTATGTGATAATACAAGTGCCATCATTATCTCAAAAAATCTTGTTATGCATTCCAAAACCAAGCACATTCCTATCAAGTATCACTTCTTATGAGAAAAAGTGCTTGAGAAAAATGTTAAATTGGAGTATTTTCCCTCAAAAGAACAAGTTGTTGATATATTTACTAAACCTCTTCCTAGGGAAGCATTTGAATATCTGAGACAGAAGCTGGGATTTGTCTCTACCTCACTTATCATATTTGCTTGATTAAATTTGGTATGCAGGTCTCATGAAGGTGAGTCGCGTATATACGCAAGTTTATTTGTATAAATCCACGTATGGTTTTTGCTGACATAAAATCTATGGGTCAGCCTTTAGGACAGTATGTGTCATATCTTTGTCCTCAAGTGTTGATGGGAAAATTCTATTGTTCTAGTATTCGTCTTACAGTTCTTTTCTTTGATATTTTGATGAATTGGTTGTTGAAGGTGATTAGGATGCACAGGTTTAGGGAGAGAATTTTCCTTGCTAAGAAGAATGAATTGTTGGCATTATGTTGATTGCTATATTATGATCTCTTGTTTGAGATTCTTTGGTCTTGGTTATAAAAATTCATATCTGTAATTTGATATAAGGGTCATGTTGAGACCTATGATGTGAATATTGTCATATTGATACATGTATGGACATGTTCAAATATGTAAACCCACTTGGTTGGGTAGTTGATTCAATATGTAATTCCACTCAGTTGGATCCTTGATGTAATTTTGTGTCCTTGGTGATAGGAAAGGTCATACTCAAGTTGAGTTATAGAGTCATGTATTTTATTGAAAATCTGAAGCCTCAGCATGTGCTAAGGGGGAGAACATGTCCACCCTTTTCTCTTGATGTCAAAGGGGAAGAGTATTTGGTGTTTGAATAAGGTCTATATCTTATATATCTACAGTTTGTGGTGATCAAACTCCAACATGGTTGCCATCAAGTCCAAAGAGGGAGATTGTTGGAAATATGATTCTCATGATTGCATATGTTGTTCTTGATGGAAACTCAATTACAAACGCTGAAGTATATGGCTTTTGGAGAAGCATTGTAGTTTAGCAGAAGGTCCAGCAGAATATGGTTAATATTCATATTTAAGTATCTATACGCGATTTCATGCAAGAAAAGTCGCGTATACACGTGGAAAAGAACGAGGCAAGTAGCGTATGCATTTTTTCACTCTAAAATTATGATACCAGGAGTCCTTACCATTGTTTTAGCCCACACTATTGAGTGTTGTGTCGTCTATTTGATTCTGTCCAAGAATACCATCGGCACTTGTGTAGTTTGGCTCATGGTATTGGGAAAGGCTAAAAATATATAAGGAGAAGAAGATCGTAGTGAAAAGTGTGCATGAGTATGGGTTTTGATTGAATACTTCACTCTGAATTATATTTTCATGAAATGGGTTTTCATTTTGTTGATAGATCTGAAATAATGATGCACCTATGAATACAATGATGGATCAAGTTCTCTAGAACTGAAATGACTATGTATTTGTTTGATCTGTCTGGGAGATTTTTATATCTATGCTCTGGCGCATGTTTGTTGAAGTGAAGGGTATGATCTGAGTAAGTCTTTTGATCTGAAACTTTCTGTAGTCTTGAATATTTACAGACCTATACGCTGGTTTGTCACAGTAAAAGAACGTATACATGTGCGTTTGTTTCAGCAAAAGCACGTAAGGAATTCATGGTTTTCTGAAACATGATGAAGAGATTATCTTTTTATTGCTACTATATTTACGTTGTATTTCAATGAAGTCTTCATATAGATCTGGGTTGTTTGAATATTATATATGATGCTAGTTGATTATGTATAAATATGATCAATGACTGAGTGATTAAATATGATGGATGATGCTGACTAAATAAGGGTTCTGTAAATCTGAAAAGTATGATTGAATGCCTCAGATATGTTTTGAGTCTGATCAAATTCTACATAGATCTATACGCAAGTTGGTGTGCAAGAAAGTGCGTATACACGCAGGTTACAGTTAAGAGAATTAGCATATGCATTTTGGTGTGATGAATGATCAAGGTTGAAATTGATTTTGCATGTTGATTCAGAAATATGGGTTTATTATTATGCTTTGGTTATAGTTATCTCATTGTTTTGTTTAAAGTTGGGTTATGACTATTGGTGTTGATCTATATATTGAGTTGTATTGAAGTTGTTGGATCTAATGTGAAAATTTATGAAATGTGGTCTGCAGTGAGTCTGAGAGTTGAAGCTTTCAATATGGAAGTAGAAGTTTCATGCCAATAGAAGTTGGTGTTCTATTCAGGGGGTTGTAGCTCCCTTCCAATAGTGGCTTGTAAACGAGATCAGGGGGTTGAAGCTCCCTTCCAGTAGCAGCTGGAGAACGAGAGAAGTTTGTAGCCGTTTGCAGGTAGATGCATGTGTACTGATATGAGTCTGCATAAGTACAACATTGTAAGAAATTTTCTATATAATAAATATTGAAGACAGAGACGACAACAGCGGTGGTTTTCTCCCGACTTGGGCTTCCACCTTAAATCTTAGTGTTGATGTGTGATGTTCTTGTGTGATGATTTATTCTATTTTACTACTAATGTTTATTTCTTAACTATCTGATTCATAACTGATGCTCTAAGCTAAATAATGTTTCTGAATATTTCTCTGAATAGTAAATTTATTAGGGTATACGCAAGTTTATGTTAAGATAGTCGCGTACATACGCTAGTTGATCTAATCAAAGTCGTGTATAGAAATCAGTAAGAGAAAAGTAAAAGATTGTGATTCTTGTAAATATTGATTAACCCTCCCCCCCGGCCCCCCCCCCCCCTCCTTTCATTATTTTTCCAAACAACAAGAACCACTAGTAAAATTCAATAGGCTAAGCTCTAAATTATAATTATTTTACCATTACTCTTCTATAACCTCTTATGATTTCAATAGTAATTTCCATTAAGATATGAAATGATATCTATTAATCATAGATTAAGCCTTAATTAAGTTTTTAATATCCACTAATCTTTGTTGCAGGAAGTTGATATGTACGGAGGGGTAACATATGTGAAGGTGTAAAAAAAGAGGGAACAAAGGTTTCGTCGCACATATCATTCTTACACACATCCTTCCACTCTGCTAGAATGGATATTGGTTGTGAAGCCATGTTTATGCATGAATTTTCTAAATAATTTCCAAAATATTGTTTTATAATACTGATGCACATGATATTCTTGATTTGTTAACAAGCAGTAATAATTACATAATGTGTTGGAGTGAATGCTATTAGGAATTGAAAAGATGTCTTGATTGTGTGATGATTCATCAAATAAATGCTTACATTAGCCAAGAAGGGGCCTTTGGTTCATAATAGGATTAATCCTTAATTATTATTTTAATATTATATTAAGCACTTGAAGGATGTTTTGATCACATGTCAATTATTATTTTATAACTGATAACCCATGTTGTGGTAGGTTAATTGAATCTATGTAACATTTCGCCAAAATTTTGTCAATGAATGAGGAAATGTGCACAAGAAATGTGTGAAGCATATCGTTTCAATCTGTTATAATGGATACTAGTTGCAGATCCCTGTGCATTTTCTTGACTTGTTTACCGTGCAGTAAATTTTACCAAGCACTTGAACAATGTGTTGATTATGCATTGATTCTCCGAAAAAATGTTGAAAATACTATTTTATAATATCGATAAATATGATATTCTTGATATGTTTACAACAAATAATCATTACATATGTGCGGAGTGCAGAGGTGTGCAAGAAGCTTCCATTGTGTGGAAGAAATATGTGAATCAAAAAAAGTATACGAAGGAGATTCGCACATCGTTTCAATTTGCTATAACGGATACTAGTTGCATAGACCTATTCATATTCTTGAATTGTTTACAAATAGTAAATGTTATTAAGCACTAAAATGAGTTGAATGACGACTAGGTACTCCAGTTGTCCATAACCCAGGACTAACTCCACCCACAATTCAATTCAACAATGTTTCAGGCAGCATTTTACATATGCAATCAAAAAAGAGAATATGGATTAATCTTTGATAAATTCCATGAGATGGTTTTCTCTCACCTTACAATATTTTCGTCGCCTCAATCAATTTAATACATGTCCATTTAGTAAATGGTGAAACAAAAAATCTAAAACGGGCTCTAAAAACCTAATACGCAACCCTAAAAATTGTTTTTTGTGGGCGCTGCGAAATAATTTCGTAGCACTGTAAAAACATCTTGTAGGCGCTACGAAATGATTTTGTAGCGCTCTAAAAAACTTTTTTTATAGATTTCAGGTAGGTGAAATGAATCATCCTTATTATTATCGACTTCCACAGCCTTAACTTTCTTCTAGACACTATTAATGACTTACTTTACCTCTCTTCATTGATATTTGCAACATTAACTTGAATCACCATTAAGGAACAAATCTCAATGGTTTTAACAACATTCAACAAAATAGGGTGTTATGTTATTTCTGTGACAATGCTCAGTTCATGCAGCCACTATTTTAGGGCGGAGTCACACATTCTTCTATAATATTTACAACAGGAATCCAAAAAATAAAAATGGGCAATCACACCATACACTTTGCTAATCAAAAATAGTCAAAGGGAATTTTAACATCATTTACAAAACATAATTCTATATTCTATAGTAACAAAAATTAGTCGTTATAAATATTACACAACCACTATATCAGAACATGGGGAACACTCTCCCATGCGGATTTGAACCAAAATACAAAAAAATTGTGCACAACTATACAACGGTTGAAGCCACAATATTCAGGTTTCCTTTCAATATGAACTCAACATGTGATATATTAGCACCAGCAGCATATCAATAGCAAGTACTTAGTTATCCATGACAATATAAGGCCCAATAATTATATACCATCAATACATAGAATCTACAGCCACTAGGCTTCTCAACATATAACATAAATCGACTCAACAAGTGTATAAAAATAACTTCATTAACAAAAGATAGAAATAGAAATTAACAAACGCAGAGGCATATAAATATAAAATTTGAATAAACATTAAAATGGAAAGATATATAATGTTTCCTAGGCCTCTTTCTACATTTTTCTCTTCTCCTTTTTCTAGAGCTCCTCCTCTCTTCTTCTCCACTACTCTTCTACCTCCACTACACTTCTCTTCTCAAACACTCTTCCTATTTAAAAATAAGTCTAACATGGGACAACCAAGAGTCACAAGATGAATCGTTTCCCCTTCTCCACAAAATAAGGGAAACTAAAACTATATTTACATTAGGAAATAATTCCTCCAACTTCTTCTAAAAACAAAACTCACTTCCTAATGCAAATATTTACACTTTCTTACAAAAACATTTAAAATTTATCCTAGCACCATCATGTGACCATCCCATCACATTTCCAAGATTTTGTCCAGTCTTCATCGAATTTTGTGCTCCATCTATGCACATGCATCAAAATCCCAAGGTACAAAAATTTATGACATCCTAGTCATATGCATCTAGTCTTCTCGTAACAGCTTCAACTCATGAGATGAAACACGCCTCTGCAGTAACAAGTCTCCACCTTGCTACATGATACCTCACAAAACTCTCTCCTAATTTTGGGTTTTAGCATCTTCCTAGTCCTCTTCTCTAAAACCCTTCGAGCACTCCTTTCTCTAGGTTGTTGAAAATCTCCTCACCTCCCTCTACTATCACCTACATAATGAAACTTAAAAATATTACCATATCTTTAATCAACTTATACCTTCTATTGCTTCTAATGCGAACTTTAGCCTTTACTTTATGCTGAACTATTTAAAATTTCCAATACATTGCTCAAAAATTTCCTCAGAATCATAGGTTGTTGCTTCATACAACCAACTATACCTTCCTGCTTTCCTTTTTTCAACTTCATTTTCTAATTCAATCCTTGGCTGAATTTTTTTGTCTCCAGGCTACTCATCAAATCTTCATTTTCTTCATCACATGTGTTCATCACCCTTAGGTTGTTCTTCCATGAATGCAACTAAACTCCCTTGAGCTTTTCCTCCAATTGAGCATTTGATCCCCGTTTCTGCTTCACCTGCAACAAATTCCATTTGACTCTCTTCTGGAGGGTCCATATGTAACATTTTTCTTCCTCATATTTATGTAGTAGTCCTCTCATCATCTCTAGCTATAATTTTATTTCAGCTACTTCTCTATCAAGTTTTTTCTGACTTGATCTACTATGGCTTTTATCTAAACCTTTACTATGACTTTTATTAGTCACAAATTTCCTTCTTCTATGAGCTCCTCCCTACTCACGGTGAGTTGCACACAAGTCATTGTGACATGCTGACTCCACAAACATGTTTGTAAATACCATACTAAGCCCTTCCATTCCTAGTCTTCTCCTGATATTTTTGTTGACTCCTTCCTCCGGAATCTTCATCTGAACACTCTCTGCTTTTCTATCTTCTGCGTGACTCACCTTCTTCCTCTGAGAAATTTGTTTTTATTCCTTACTTTCTACTACAAGGTTACTTTCCATCATCCTCAACTACAAACATTCATCACTGCTACTTGTAATCAGAAATTAATCTACACTTACCTAAAAAAAAAATTACCATTACCTCCTTGTTCAATCTTCACTTGAACACAATTATTGATTTAGTATTCTTCTTAATGTTGTCATCCCTTTGTTGTTTTATACCTTCATGTTCTTTAAATCAACACCATTTTTCCTCTTGATTTCCCATTATCCAGCCACAACTGTCTTCATTTTGACTTTCTTGTATCAACTCTTTCACATGACTTATTTCTGCTCTTAACTCAACCGTCTCCTTCTCAAATCCTTCATCACTCATTCTTTTGAATCCAACTGCTTTGGAAATTTTCTTCTTCTATTGCTTGTTACTCTCCTCTAAACCCCTACTATGACTAATAACAATCATCTTCATCTCTCCTCTTGTGAACTCTCCTTGTCTACTAGTGAGTTGCAACAAGCCCTTCTTTTCACTGCTACTTGTCACCCATACCAATTCAACCTCATGGTATCTTCTCTTATCTAGGTTCTTTACAGTAGAAGCTCTTCTTGAGCACTCTTACTCCTAAAATTTTAAATTTTTTGGTTGTTGCATCTTCAATTGCTCACTCTTCTTAGTTTTCCAACAATTTTTTTTTTTTTGGGTTGTGTCACAATTTCGTCATCTAAGAGATTTGTCTACTCCTTCTCCTTTGACATTACTTGTTATGGTGGATGCTACCAATTCTATCCTGCAAACACAATCATTTTCATGACCAAGTTAGCATGAACATCACATTCAATTGTATAAGATTTATAACAAGATTTCATCTTCCACAGTATTTCTTGTATCTACTTGTTGAACCAATTCCTTTCCAACCAATACACTTGTTTTTCCTCAAGAAGTTTGATCATGTCATCCTCAACTAAATCTTCGTTAATGGGGCCAGCCACTTTCTCAGGATATTCACAACAAGACAGGGCATGCTTTAATAGATTGGGAGCTTTATGATCTATTGAAAGCTCCTTGATTTTCTGCCATCTATCATCTTGATCTGGCTGAAACTTTTGTACCTGTGATTTCCTTTCTTCTAACCTCTTATGCATGGAACTCATTTCTCTTGCATGCCTTACTATTAATTTCACTTGATTGAGCTCAGTTTTCACGAATCTATCTTGCAGAGTGATATGATTTGCCTCCATAGTTTTCATTTCTTAAGTGTGCTTTGCTTCCATTGCAATCATATGTTTCTAAATAATGGGCATTTGATTAAAATGATTAACTTCCATTATCTTTAATTTGTTTTCGATGGTATTCATTTCTTCCATATTTATAACACATGGTGCTTTCTTTTTCTCTATTGCCAATAATCTATTCTGAAGATATATTTGATCAACTTCCATGTCTTTTATAATTTTATTATTCTTCACTTTCATGCCCATGAAGCAATTTTGCATATAGTTTATCTCTTTCTTATGATTTTCTTGCATGGTGGCTAACTGATTGTTGTGATCAAATTCCATGATGGTCATTTCTTCATCATGTCTTTCTTCCATGGCAGGCATTTGATTGGAGTGATTAAATTCCAGTATCTTCATTTCCTCGATATGTTTTTCTTCTAAGGCCAATAACCTTCTCTGCATAGAATCAATTTCCCTAGCATGATCAATTGTTAATCTTGCTTGATTAAGTTCCATATTCTTAACGAATTGAGCATAGTTGGCCTCCATATTCTTGGTTACCTGAGCTTGATTTAGTTGTATATCCTTGACCATCTGAATCAATTCGTTAACAAGATGCTTATTGTTGTCGACACTGATTTGACAACTTGTTTCTGCTTCACCACTATCATGGATTTGTGTTTTTATGGTACAAATGGATTCATCCTGAGAATTGTCTTGAAATCTTATGTTGATAGTTGAGTTATCTACAAGATCACTTTCATTATTTTGCATAGTACTGGGAACACAAGGCGAGTCATCATGTTGTATATATTTATCTTTAAGAGCATTGATAATGTGTTGTAAATAATAAAAAGACTCCTCATGACAATTTCGAAACCAATCGCTAGCATCACCTTTTAAGGAATAGCCAAAGAGACGTATCTTGACATCTTCATGATTATATTGTGAAGGAAGACAATAGCTATTTATTATAAGAGTAACCATCAAGAGATTCTTTCGAGCAGTGGTTGAATCACCACCCGAGAAAAATGGCATTTTACGAATGGCTTCTTCTAGCATGTCATGAAGGGTATCATCCATGATGACTTGCTTAAAGGCCAAGTAGATGTTAGAGAAAGAGATCCTTGTTCAAGAAAAGTCAAGAGGTCCATAAGAAGCGAGCTTCTTAGCAAAAATTCTTGTAAGAAATGAAAGAATTGGAGTCACCACTTGAACATGAATCTAATTCTAAAACCGAAAAATTAGTCGGGAGAAGCAAATGGATATCAGGGAGGGATTCTTGTCTGGGAGTAAATAGATGAATAAGTGGAGTCGCCATCCAAACATGAAACCAATCGAAATGTCCAGGTGCTAAAGGTGCAAATAGAGAATATGTAAGGATTAGTGAGATGACAAAAGATACAGTGATGAAAAGATAAAAAGGTGAAATGACGCTAGAAAATGTTATGCTGTGTGACGGGCTAATGAATGGCAAAAAAGATTAAAAGATTTTTAAAATGGCATTGAGACCAAGGAAAGAAAAATTCTATCCCCGACAACGGCGCCAAAAAATGTTGTCGCACAGAATGTCTAGGCACCGCGACAACGACTCAGATTGGGGGTTGTCACCCTAACCCCCAATCTCTCTGTTTAAGCTGCCTCCTTATCGCATACTAAGGGGGGTAGACCCTATGGAAATGGAATGAAGGAGAACTATTTAAGAATCAACCAGTTCGGGAGACATAATTAAACGACCAAATACTTGTAAAAGATCTAACAAGATTAAATGATTTGATTAAATTTGAATGATTAATACCAATGCCTTATGGAGTCAACTATCTAGATAAGGAAATTACAACCAAGTACTTGATGAGAAACTGCTACTTGGATGAATAATTATGCAATGTTAACTTAGAATGAAAAATGCAAAGAAAATTATTTGAAGAAGGAGCGAGACAAAGCAAGCCTCGAAGATGAGAGGTGGTGTTAAAACCCTAAAGCACTTATATTACAAATAATATGATCTAACTACTAAGTACTTAAGCGAGAGTGCCGATTATGAAGATGTCAGAAACTACTAAATTAAAAGATATACAATTTATCATAGACCCTCAATAAAACTCAAAAAAGATATCCATTACATTTACTTTAAAAAATTCATAAATATTCAAAAAATATCCAATATTTCAAGTAAATGAAACAAGAGCTAATTAAACATTAAGCAATTTTAATCGATATCAAACATAAAAAATCTCATGACATTAATCATTAAACTCATCTGAAGAAAATGAAAGTAACTTAGCGCTTGAATATCAATAATTAATCATCAAGAAATACCATGAAATTTCGATGCTAAATAAGCACTTCGTCAAGCAATTTATGGATTAAATTATCTTCTAAAACAATGCAAATCCAAAAATGTATTATTCCCCTATAGTCAAACTTAGAATACTTAAAAATCAAATCATGTCAACTATACGAAATTCTCCACAATTATTTTATTTTGTCAAGCCTCAAAGTTTTTATCGTTGAAATGACCAAACACCCTAATGTTAAAAAGATAAACCTAAAAAATGATTTTCCACATTTTAGATACAATAAAGAATTAAAATAATAATAATTAACTAATGTTAAAACATTAATGAATTTTTTATTTTGTTTTCGATGTACAAATAAAATAAAATTAAAAAGTCAAAGATTTTTGAATTTTTTAAATGTGAAAAGTTAAAAAGTTAATAAAAAATTTGATTTGATTTAAACAAAAGTCAAAGTAAGAAAAACAAAAAAAAAATCGAATCTCAAAAAATCAATGTCAAATGTTATGTGTTTATTTGTTTTGTATGTGTGCTAGGTCATGCAGGTCGAAAAGGAGCAGGAGGAAGACTGCATGAAGGAATGAAAGCCGACAGCGAGGAGGAAATGGACGCGAGAAGGAGAGAGCTAGGGTAGCATGCGGAGATGAGCAGGGCAACCGACAGGGAGAAAGGGACGCAATGCGAGGAGGAGCTCAAGCAGGCAAGGACACGGGACAGGGAAGATTGCAGGAGCTGACATCGAAGCACGAGGGAGGAGCCACGAGATAAGGAGCAGAAAAGGGAAACAGACAGCAAGGCTAGAACACGGGATAGGGAAGATATAGGTGATGGAAGGGAGGACGCGCAAAGGACAACAAGGAGATGGCAGCGATCAGAAATGAACATTGAGGGTTTGTTGTAGGCTGTGGAGGAAGGACACAACAAACGAGAAGATTGCAACAGCAAGATAAAATGAAGGGGTTAACGCAACAGGGAAAGGTTGCATGCAGTGGATAGGTTGCGGAAAGAAATGAAAGCCAGGCAACCGACAAAAAAATCACAGGCACGTTGGTGCATAAAAAATATAAAAATAAAAATCGAAATTTTTCTTCGCCCAGCGATTTATTTTTACCCAATGTAACTCAAATCTGAAAATAGTGTTTGAAGATCACAACAAAAACTCTAATTCAGAGATTAGATCTTACCCTAAGGGGCCTAGATTTATGTCAGATCTTAAAAAATCTCTGAAAAAACCTAATACATATACCCAACACATGTACAAAAATCGAAAATGAAACCCAAAGCTCGAGTTAGAAATCAGGAATATATATATATATATATATATATATATATATATATATATATATACACACACAATTAAAAATACAAATATATAATATATATACATATCTATGCACAAGAGTCGTAGATCTGTCAGTTCTAAGGAGTGTAAGTTTGACTTCGCTCTCAGATCTAAAGATCTAAAGCTCTTACTAGCCATATCTAATTTAAATTCAATAAAAGTTAAGATAATTTTTTTTTTATTTAAGCACAAGCCCTAGAAAATCCCTGCAAAAAAATAGAATTAAAGATAAGCTTGGGGAATTAGATCCGGAGGGCTCTTCAGATTTTATTTTCTTGGGGGTCAACTGGTCCAGCCAAGCACTTCCCCAAACGCCCAATTCTAAATCCCAGAGATTTTTGTACACTTAAAGTTAAATTGTTAAATCAATAGAGAAATTAGATAAAAATGAAATTTTCAAGAGTTAGACATACCTGTTAACTCAATCCAATTAAAATTTCTACCCTAAATCCAGTAACCTAAGTAAGATACATGTGCAATAGACTACTCTACAAAAGTTATTACTCAACGATTCATTGAAATAATAACCAACAGAATGTAAAAAACAAGTTTACCATAAAATGTCGAAGAGGAACATGACCATCAAATAAAACCCAAAGACTTCATTTGTATTATTCCATAAATTAGTACAGGGGAGCTTCAATAACTAATACACGATCAAAAGATCAAATCCTTAAAAGATTGACACTGACCTCTAATTTATAGGTAAAATCTCCAACAGCTAGTTCGCTTGATCCCTGTCAAAGTAATCTCAACCGTCGAAAAGGATTTGATTATCTTTTAATCTCGTCCGTCGAAAATATTGTTTTTTAAGGAATTTCAAAATTTTCATTTAATTCATTTGTAATTAACTCAAAAATAATAATTTTGAGTTAATTATCTTAAAAATTTGACTTCGACTTAACTACCAAGGCCCAAGGGTCCAAAATTTTCAATATTCCCTTGCCCCGAGACCTTTAAAAAATTATTTTTTAGAGACCCACAAATTTTCCCTTTAAAGAATTTAAATTTACCCAGGACATAAAATTAATTAAATTTTTGGCCTAGGATTTTTAATTTAATTTGGCCAGAAAATTTATTTAATTGACTCATGAGGGGATTAATTATTTTCCAACCCACTTTACATAAAATTAATACATTCAACCCATGAGAGGGAACACCCATTCGTAAAAGACCCTCAAAAAACTACCCAATTCTGCAACTGAAAATATGATCACAACCTAGCAATCTGTAATAAAATGATCTAGCCAATTAGCTAGGATCATTCTCATATTACTTTTATAAAGACTCGATAAAAAACACTAAGAATCACTTAATATCTTGACGACAAAATCTAACCTAGCTTTGGAGTGAGGTTGGAGGGGGGAAAATTTGCCGATCATTTGTGTCTAGAGACAGATGAATCAGTGAGACAAAAAACCTACTAGAATAGAAATTGTCAACAAAATACTAGGCTTACCTAGGTTTTTACATACATGATGGTCTTATTAATACCATCTACATTATAAACATGCAGAATGGATTTATATCTTTTACAAAACTGTCCACTGAATGATGAAATATGAATGGCACGAACACTCGAACAGGATAGATCTCTTTTGCAAAAAAAGGGATACACTGCTATGGGGTCATTAACAGAGTGGTCAACACGTACATTACAAGACCATATTGAATCTCGTTGATATAATTTCTACATATCTTTCGTAACCAGTGGATCCCACACAGAGTGGAATGTAGACTATCAGAGAGATATTTGCTTCTTCTAAGTAGAGGTGAACCTTCTAATGAAGATTCCAATGGAGGATCTTGATAATCCTCATTCCGCAAATGCTTCTTCCTAATGATCATGATGTATGATGATCTCTTTATCTTCTATCTTGCTAGATGCCTAACTCCAACCATATATACAGCTACTTTGGTTATCTTAATATGCTTTCAATGAAGATGCCATGAGCTAGTTCATTTCTATCGTGATGACCGCTTCAACAATGTAGAAATTTACTTCAGCGATCCTTTCATGCCTCTATGATGATGTCATGCATCTTATCATACTTGTGATGCTTTCTACTTTTACTTGCTAACTTCAATGCACATGAAAATGTGTGAGAGACATTATATTAATGGAGGTATATCATTTCTTCTTTGACTTCCTTTCATGTTCTTCGGTGATATGGGCTTCATTTCTCGGTCCTTTTGAAATGCCCATATTCATTACACCCAGAGCATTATATCTTTGACATATCGATTTTCTTTTGAAACTTATTTCGAGGGTCAATCTTCACAAATTTTCCTTTCTTCCTTGTCGATGTTGCATATGCTTGTGTTTGTTCAGTTGATCCAACTTCATTCTTTGTTTTTAATCTAGATTCTTCAATTTTGCATAATGACCACAAATCATTGAATCGAGTGGTTTCCTTCTTCCCATAGATGTTTGATACAAAATTACCCCATTCATCAGGTAGTGCATTGAGCACAATGGTGGTCATCTCTCTATCAAACATTACTTCTCCAAGTTCTTGTAGTTGGTCTCTAATTTCAAATACCTTCATCAAATATGAAGTTATCCCTTCTTCCCTTGAGATTTTCATCTTGTATAGTTCGGTTCTCGAAGATATGATTTCTCGTGCAGTGCTTATAGAAAACAACTCCACCAATTTGTAATAGATTTCCTTCAATGTCTTTAACTTTGCTACATAAGGGATGAGAGAATCCTTAATTGACTCTATGAGGATCCTTTGTGCCCTTATTTCTCCTTTCATGTATTTTGATAGTGCTTATGATTGCGCTTGAGATGGTTTGGTGATGGAGCCCTTTACCTATTCAATAACTTCATTCTCCATGAGAATTAAATCAATTCTCTTCTCCCATGCAAATAGTTTGAGGCCCCAACAAATTTATTGTTCTCCTTGTAGAATGAAGTCATTTGCATTGTAGATTGAGACATAAAAATGTAGAATACTTACTTGTCAAGTGAAGATACCTCCTTTGATGATGTCTTCAACTTGATGCTTTCTTGATGATGTTGACAATAGAAGATGCCTTCTTGATGAAGATAGATGTTGAGAGATGTCTTTGTTCAAGTATGCTTGAAATGTGATCTTGTCTTCAATGAGAGGGAGATCACCTTGATCTCTTTGATGATGGTGGCAATGCTTCTTTTTGCTTCCTTTGGATGTAGAAATTAGCTTCTTGTTATTAGCTTCTTTCACTTGATTATTATTACGTTCTTATCATCAAATAGCTACCAAACAATAAAGATCAATGAGACAAGAGGACACAAAATGTAGGTTGCAAGCTAGGGCCAAAACCTCTCCTCTTGAGAGGAAAACGCACAAAAATTCTTCTCTTCTTATAAAATCTTCAAATGATGAATTCCAAGAGCTATGACCCAAGACCTAGACCCCTTCAAGACCAAGTCAACTTCTCCTTTGATGAGCTTGTTCTTCGCAAAGTCAACCTTAGTCAAACTTCTTCAAAACTGCTGCAACTTTTCAAATTCTAACCTGCAACTTCTCAATTTTGGACTTGCAATTCTTGACTGCAATTTTTTGGCTACTGCAGAAACCCTAGCTCTTGCACGTGTGGGAAAAGATAGTGATTTTGTCCTTCTTTCTCCTTCACTTGAATTGGTTCTTCCTCCTTGGAAACTCAGCTTACATAGTTGACCTTCTTGATACTTGATTTCGACTTCTTTAATGACTGTAATTTCTACAGTGAGGGATGTCCTAGACCTTTCGCATGTGTGGAAGAATTCAACCCTAAAATAGATTAAAACTTTGATTTTGTCTTCTTTTGTTCTTCTTCTTTCGTTGGTTATTATGCTTCCTTTTTCTTAGTGATTGGACTCTTTTTCTTGCTTGATTGACTGCCTTGGATGCTCCTTCGTGAGGTCGAGTACTTCTCTATATATATAGACTCCTTAGGTCTAAGAGCCCTTTCATGAGACCAACTTGTCACTGTGTAGGCTGACTTGTTTGACTGTTACGCCGATTTGTCTTGGAGGGTGTCAATTTTGACTCAAATAAATTCATGACTAATATAATATGACCAAAGGGTCTTTACATATTATGATGACTCAATTGCCTCCTAGACTTTATGACAAAGCCCTAGAAGCACTCAATGGGTGCTTGACTTACAAATAAAATAGCCTTGAGCATGAAACCCATGCTTCAAAATAATAATAGTAAAATTTATTTTTCCCTTTACATCAAATACATTAAATCATGATTACATTAGACATTATGAAGACCGAACATAGTTACACATTTCAACACCTACCAAGTAAAGCACCATAATCAGCACCAACAAATTTACATTAAACAATGGGAACCATTCATAAAATGCATAAAATTCCCCCAAAAGATTATTTTTAGCCAAACAAAAAAAAGTACACTAGTCACATGATCTTTTGAATTTAAGAGCATTCTATACTTCACTTTAAAGCATCCTATACTCTATATTGAATTAAGTGCCAAAATTTTCAAGTAAGTTTGTTCTCTCAAGCTCAATAAATTGTATGAGACACAAATTACAACTACAAATGTGTTCATCGAAAAATTAAATATTTTGAGAGCATAATTACCCATCCAATGAAAACCAATTTGAGAAGAATGGCAATATGTTGAAAAGATGATAGCTAAAAACTATATAAATTGTAATTTAAAATGTTTTCATGCTTTTGTCACTATAAAACTTGAAGTTATTTAATTTATTAAAAAGAATTCTCTATGTAATAATAAATATCAATGAAATAGCCCCAAAGGGTTAGCTCAAGTGGTCTAGAGACAAATGTGAAGTTTTTTATATTGTTACTAGTTATTGCTGATCACGGGTTCAAATCTCTTTGATTCCCTTGGGGTGAGGCCCCATAATCAGGATCAATGGTTTACCAGTTTACCATCCACAAAAAGTGGGAAGTATTTCGAGTTTCTCATGCTTTCATTCCAAGAATTAAAAAAATACCAATTAAGTCAAAATAGTAGGTCAAATTGATATTCCCATTTAAAAATAATAATAATAATAATAAAAGAAAAGAATACTAAAGGTTAAAAATGTGAGCGTAACAGAATAAAGAAAGCAAATAGCTGAAAATAAGCTAACAGACACACAAACCTAAGACATTTAGTTCCAGTTTTTGAGAAATAAACATAGGGAAACTCTTAGCCTGCATTAGCAGTTGAACTGGAATTTGTTGATTAATTGATGGAAAATCTAGTAAAAAAATTACTAAAAATGCATTATTCAAGAATACACATTAACAGGTGTTATCTCATAACACCTCCAACATCAAGCTAATAGTACACAGATAGACAGTAACATCTGTGTACTCTTCATCTAAAGACTAACTGGCACAATTAACAGCTTATACAAATTCTATTCTGACTAAATGAGGACCATTTATCAAACAAGTTCGAAGACAACTAGCGCTTATCCTTCCCTTTTTTTCCCAGTCTTTTAGAAGTACCCTTCTTTAACACCTTCTTATTTCTTTTCTTTCCCTTCTTGACCTTCTTAAAAGATTTGTTCTTCTTTGCAGGTATTGAAATCTTGACTTTTGACTTTGGATTTGGAAAGGCATTTGGATTGGGTGTTTCAACAGCCTCGTTTTCTGAATTTAGTTGACAAGTGTTCACAATTGTGGTTATATCTTCGTCTTCATAGGTGAGAGTGCCTTTAGATCAAATTCCAGCAGACTCAAGTTAGCACCTATGAATACAATCGCTAAATTGAACTGAACAAAAATAATTTAAATTAGGCATGTGCACAAAGAAAAGCCACAGCAAGGCCAAAACATAGGAAAATCTGCTTTACGCTGATAAACACTTAACATGCATTTGCCAAGCAGACGACTTCACACTTTACCATTAACTACTGAGACGTGCTCTGAATCTCCATCATCATCTTCTTGCTCACGTATGTCCTCGGCTGAACTGGGTTTTGGATTTTCATCAGGCAGTTCAGAGATCTCTCCCGAAGCCAATTTGATTGCAAGCCTCCGCTGGAACAAATTTTCAAAGAAATCAAGAATATAAATGAAAGGTAATATTAGAATACCACCATATAAACAATAGTAGACCTTAATATTTGCAAGGACCGGATAATTGTTAATATATTGCAAAATCCAAAACATACAATGGTCTGTTATCAAGTAGATGCGAAGGTCCATGGAACGGGAACAGTCACAACCCTTTAATTTCATTAGGAGACTGAAATGCTTATGGGGAGCTTGTGGAATGTTTTGTTGCGGTATGGCTGTACAGCATTTCATAGTTACCACAAACTTGCCTTTCTAAACCATGTTAAACCCAACAAAAACAAACAATTAAAACTATGCACAAAGAAAAACCTATTCACTCAAATCAAAATGAAACGGTCCACCATATATATATATATATATATATATATGTTGAATGCCCTTAAACAAGCACGTGTTAATATAAAGCCTAAATGATCCGTCTCAAATAAAGCAATTGGAAGGACTGAGGACCAACTAACTGACAATAATTATTTAAAGTTAACCAACAATTAATTGATTGACAACAATGGGTCAACCTAGTTGACCAGAGCAAAAAAACAATTTCCAACATCAAAAGACAACTGAACATCAACAAAGGGGTTCAAAAGTAGAGATATATGGAAGTTTCTTACGGGATTGAACCTAGATAGCAAATATAAGGAACTCAAATTTACTAACCTGTAGACCTGATAACCTAAACAGTAGATCAAGCTTTCAGTTGTAGTCCAATATAGAACTGTTTTAATTTATCCTCGCTCATCAATGATCTCTGGATTCATCGACCTTGATAGTCTTACACAAAGTTTTGTCAATGCCCTCAATGACCTAAAATCTACCATTAAAAACCTTTTCACAATCTCCTCATTTGGACTTCTTTCAAAGAAAGATCTTTTAGTCTTGCTATCGCATTATACCTTGACTCCCAAGTAGTACTGCACAAGACCAAGGTCTTTCATCTTAAACGGAGATGACAACCAAAGCTTCATTGACCTAGGCATTGAAGTTACAGGACTTGACTTGGAGAACAACTCAGCAAAGCTGAATGCTAACTCTCAGGAAACACATAATAGACATGACTTGGGAAGTAATAATAAAAATATAAACACGTTAATTTTTTGGCAAAAAAATAATGAAAGTTTTCAATGACCATACAACAGAACTTTCAATAATAACTTGTTTCAAACTACAGAGATGATAAGTACAAGCCACAAAAAGCCATGGATTTTGAGAGTCAACAAATTTGTTGGTTCACCACTGAGAAATAAGGTCAAAAGAATCAAGCAAAATGACTGGTTGCTTTTTTGTTATTTTAAAGATAGATGATTAATTCTTACAAGATTCACGAATCAGACTTGTCAAGCCAATTTGACTCATGTTTGACATGAGAGTTTGACTAATACTCAAGAGTCAAACGCATTATTATGACGCAGGGCCAAATCAAACTTGGAATGGCACTGATTGGAGTCGATCTCAAAAACTAGAGCTGGATTCAAAGGTCATCTCAGACATGGAAGAGTACTGTAACATTGTTAATCACGACCATCACCATGTTGTCGATCAACCAAATGTCATTAGCATAAAAATTACCATACCATACCCTCACACACCTTTGAGTAAATCAATAATCTACAATGCTCATCTCAAAGGCTTGAAGATCAAACTTTTGACACCATCGCATTAGTATCGTTTCAAGCCATATGATAACTTCAGAAGCTAGCATACAAGCTTTCTCCTTTCCCTCAACCTTGGATCCCTCAAGTTGTTCCATGTATACTTCCCCTTTCAAATCTCCATGCAAAGCAATGTTATTAGAACCGGACCGGTCATTGAACCGGTAGCCCCCCGGACCGGGAACCGGTAAAAAAACGGGACCAAACAACCGGTCAACCAAATAAGACATTCAAATTTTAAAGAAAAACATATATACTCATGTGCATCCTGTTGAAGAATGTAACTAGTGTCGGTCTTCATAATTGTATTTGAGTCGTGATGTAATTGTATTTGTCAAAAGGAAAGAAAAAGGAATTTTTATTATAAAATAAATTGACTTATTGAAGCATGGGTTTCATGCTTGGGTCAATGGTCAATAGGTCAAAGCACCCATTGAGTGCTCTAGGATTTTTGTATTGTGTCAAAGTCAAAGTTATAATGTAAAAGACCCTTCATGGGCACCTTAAGTCAAAGAAAGAAAATCGTTGTGTCAAAGAAACTCCTCCACCAAGTCAACTCCCCCTCCTATATGTCGGCCTGCCCTACTCCTTCAAGTCAGCCTCAGAACAGTTGACAAGTCGGCCTAATATTGGAGACTCGAACCACTATATATACAAGTGCATTCGACCAGTTGAAGGAGAGATATAGCACATCTGATCTGAAGCTTAGACAATGAGATGAAATGCAAAAAGGAGCTTCTCCTACGCCAAGAAGAAACAAACAAACAAAAAGTTTGAAGTCTCGATCCTCTGCCACATGTGTGAATTCTCTGGAGTATTACAGGGCCGAAAAAGTGCAGGAAATTGTAAGTTGCAGAAGAAAGAAGAGTGGGGTCGAAACCCTACTTTGCAGTTTATGGAAGATTGACTTGGTAAAGGGAGGGAGTCATTTGTCTTGGTCTTGGGTCCTGGTTGTCTCAATTTTGATTTGAATCTACTACTGGAAGAGTTTGACTGGGTTTCCCCTTCATAGGGGTTTTGCCCGGGCTGAGCGCCTACATTTTGTGTTGTGTGTTGTGATCTTTATTGTTTGGCATTTGTCTTGATGATAATAACCTAATAAATTGCAAAGTAGAATTAATGAACATCACAAGAAAGTGTCTAAGGAAGAGAAATCAAATTAAGTATATACCCTATCTATGCTGCCCTAGATTTCTCAACATGGAATCAGAGCTAAGGTCAAGGGAATAGGGCATAACAAAATCACACCTGAGCACAATCTTGAACTTCTTCTTGAAAGAAATTCCTTGTGATCTGAGGAAGAATTGTCTGAAGTCTCGGCCCTGTATTAGGGATAGTCCTGAAGCAATTTTAAGATGACGTTAGCCCCATTTAACCATTGTTTCAGTGAGGGCCAAACCTATTAGGGCTTAAATTTATCCCTTATGCACAAGATCATGAGATCTGAAACCTAGTTATAGTGCAAGTGAGATCATTCAGAAGCAGTTTTAGCCCTATCTGATCTACTTTTGTGAAGACCAGATTTTTACTTTGCAAAAGGAATTTCGAAACCCTATCTCAGCTAATCCTATTCGGCCTCATCTCCAGATTAGTCCAAGGTACATCTAAAGCAAGTCTATGTGTCTTATCTGAGTTATGAATTTAAAATAAGGCATTCTGGGCATATTAGGCCGCAGGAACAAAGCATCTAAATTAGCACTGGTGTCACCATTTTGGAAATTCGAGAGACTAAGTATACAGCCCTATCAAGGCTGAGTATCTTAAAGAGGAAAGTGAGGCTCTGTGCATTATAGTCTAGATCTGAAATCACCTCAGAAAGACATGTCACTGAGCTACAGAAGAATGATCCAAGGTTAATGATCCGAGGTTAAACGAAGTTACTGTGCCATCAGAGGAGCTACAGGCCTATCTAGAGTAACAATGTCATTTAAAGCTACGGTTGGAAGAGCAGTTGTGACATTACAGTGATACTAGGAAGATTTGAAGGTCCGAAAAGTGATATCTGAAGGTACCATCCGAAGGTTACCATCGAAGGTCATCCACAGGTTTCAAACATCAAAATACTACACTCATCTAAAAACTACAAATAACAATCTGAAGTATAAGAAGATATGTCATCCGATTTTTACAAGTAATCTGAATTACAGATGTGGACCCACCTAGGCTCCATATGGCTGCATTAATATAGTCCTTTAATGGGAATGATGCAGAGCTAAGGAACTATGTCGACCTGAAAGGATTTATAAGCATTTTCTTACAATTGAGAAGCCTTAATCAGAGAACAGAATATCTATGAAGAAATACTGGAAGGTTGCCTTATGATACAGAAGCTAAAGTTGACAATATTCTTGAGAAGGTCATGATATCGATGAAGACTGTAGTACCTGTTTAGGCAACTTATGATCTTTGCATTATTGAAAGTCTTCACTCTTGTAAGCAGTAAGAAAATCATGGCATCCAAAAGAAGGCCTCATAGCAGCTTCTATGATCATAAAGGAACAAAGGTATGTAATCATGAGGTATGTATAGTATATTCATTTGTTAAGAACCTAACATGAAGTGTTTTAGGCTTATATGATTCTAGGATTTATAGAATCATTTTTTTGAAGGTTGTTGATATCTAGGATTGTAAATCCTAGATGATATATGAATTGATGAGGATGATAATTTGAATTTGACATTATGTCCTTAGAGCTAGGTTGGTACTTAAAAACCCTAGGATTTCATCCTCAAAAATCTATGGAAACCCTAGATTGACAAATTGACATCATGCTTTTAGCATTGCATATTTTGTGCTTGTCAAAGAGTATTGCATGTAAAAAGATTATGGCTAAATTCAGAGGGAGCACTTCAATAAAGGAAATCCTATAAGGTTTGTAAAAGGAGCAACTCAAGGTATGTCTAAGACCATAAGATTTTGTAGCTAAACTTCTTCATACAATTATTTTGAAATTTACATTTTATTAGTATTACTAACTTTCTTATGTCTAGGGTTTTGAATCACAAGGATTCTTGTTAGGGGGATTAATCATTAGATTGAATCTACCCTTGTCATATTATCTCTTGTTTGATCATTTTTGGTGAAACCCTAACCTTCAGGGTTCACTATAAAACCCTAGCTTCTTGATGCTTAGGGTATGTTGACAATGAAACCCTAGCCAACTTAGGGTTTCATGTTAAAGAATAGAACTCATGATGAAATCCTACTATCTTGATGTTTAGGGTTTTTAATTGTGTTATAGTAAGACCCTAGTCTTTTAGGTTTTGTTAATGAAACTCTAGATTTTGTGGTTTGATGAATTTGGGTTTATGACAAAACCCTTGTGATAGTCAACCCTAGGAATGAAACCCTAGTTGTATATACTTTCATATGATTGGACTCCCAGCCTGGTCAAAAATTGTTGTTTGATGTTTGTATCTAGGATTTATGATAAAAACCTTCGTAAGATATTAATATAAGGTAATATTTATGAAACCCTAGATATGCTAGTATGTTATCTTGAGTGTTGATATTCATGATTTAGTCTTATTAATGAAATCTAGGGTTTGTGACAAAACCCTAGTAGAATCTAACGTAAAGTTCTAGGGCATAATATTGAAGATGTAAAGTGCTATGATTGAATTGAACTTAATTTAGTTGTTGACATCAAAGATGATGGAATCTAGGGTTTGCGACAAAAACTCTAGCTAGTTATTGAAGTCCAAAATATAAAAGATGAAACCCTTGTTGACTATGAACCTAACTAGGTCTAGGTAATTGATGTCTAAAGCTTGATTATTTTGATGCTTCCATTGTAATGACATGATGCTTCTATTTGTACTTGGTTATACTTGTTGTTGAAGATTTGCAAGTACATAATCTTCAAGATGTTGAAGATGTTCATAATTGAAGATAACTTGATAATAATAAAAAGCATGATGAATAAAGGGGGCTATAAGAATGTTGATGAAAAGATAACGATGTTGCAATAAGAAAGAGTGATGTTCCTGAAAGAATGAGGCTTTGAAGGTTGAAGTTTCTTCGATGATATGATGATACAAATAAAAGAGCCTATGTGGCCGAAAGAAAGAAAATTTTGTATATATCCCAGTTAAGAGGGAGGGCATACTGTGTCAACTAAAGTAAAATATCTTGAAGAAAGAATGAAATGAGAGAATAGCTAACGCACTATAGATAGTTGATCGATGAAGTCATAAAAAGAGACTTGGTTGTGTTGAGAAGTGTTAAGGCTGGTTCTGGTGCTGCTAAAGAAGTTAAAGAAGAAAGCTTCTAACTAGATGTACTTAAAATGATGATGATCTAAGCAGCATCAAAATGATTAAGGACCCCGAAGGTTTGTGTTATATATATATATATATAGTGAAAGTTTATTACCAATTGGGGTTGTGTTTGTACAGATCTCTCCATAAGAAGCTTAAATGTTTGAAACATGCTTGGATTGGTGGATATGTCTGGTTTAGTTGATAAGGAGAGATGAAGGTTCTTGGGGCGACAAGGAGCTTGGGAGGACATTTGGCCGGCCTGTGATGATGTCTAGATCCCGAAGTAGGGAGGGTGGCGTTGGTCTTGGAGCTCTAACCTTGGATATGCACCTAGATCCCTGAGTTGGTGTTAGAGTGGAAACCTAATGGTACCTAGAGTGGTTGAAGCTTGGAACACACCTGAATAAAGGGAGCTATAAGAATGTCGATGAATAGATAACGTTGTTGTCATAAGAAAGAATGAAGCTTTGAAAGGTTGAAGTTTCTCTGATGATACAAATAAAAGAGCCTATGTGGCTAGAAGAAAGAAATTTGTGTATATCTCCCTAGTTAAGAGGGAGGGCATATTGTGTCAACTAAAGTAAAAGATCTTGAAGAAAGAATGAAATCAGAGAATAGCTAATGCACTATATATGGTTGATTGATGAAGTCATAAACGGAGACTTGGCTGTGTTGAGAAGTGCTAAGGATGGTTTTGGTGTTGCTAAAGAAGTTAAAGAAGAAAGCTTCCGACTAGATGTACTTCATATGATGATGATCTAAGCAACATCAGAATGATTAAGCACCCCGAAAGTTTGTGTTAAATATGTATATATATAGTGAAAGCCAATTGGGGTCGTGTTTGTACAAATCTCTCCATAAGAAAGTTGAACGTTTGAAGCATGCTTGGATTGGTGGATATATCCGGTTTGCTTGATAAGGAGATATAAAGCTTCTTGGGGCGAAAAGACGCTTGGGAGGACACCTAGCCAGCTTGTGATGATGTCTATATCCTGAAGTAGGGATAATGGTGATGGTCTTGGAGCTCTGACCTTGGATACGCACCTAGATCCCTGAGTTGGTGTTAAAGTGGAAGCCTAATGGTACCTAGAGTGGTTGAAGCTTGGAACACACCTTAGTCCCAACTAGATTAGATACCTTGGTCAAGTATCTTATATGTAGCATTGTGTGTTGTGACTCTTCGTAGAGCATATCACTTTGAGATCTTCCATGTACCTCTGTATATATGTAATTATGAATACCTCCCTAGCTAAGAGGGAGTGTTGAAGAATGTAACTAGTGTCGGTCTTCATAATTGTATTCGAGTCATGATGTAATTGTATTTGTCAAAAGAAAAGAAAAAGGAATTTTTATTATTAAAGAAATTGACTTATTAAAGCATGGGTTTCATGCTTGGGTTAATGGTCAATAGGTCAAATCAACCATTGAGTGCTCTAGGATTTTTGTATTGTGTCAAAGTCAAAGTCATAATGTAAAAGACCCCTCATGGGCACCTTAAGTCAAAGAAAGAAAATTGTTTTGTGTCAAAGAAACTCCTCCACCAAGTCATCTCACCCTTCTATATGTTGGCCTGCCCTACTCCTTCAAGTTGGCCTAGTATTGGAGACTCGAACCACTATATATACAAGTGCATTCGGCCGGTTGAAGGAGAGATATAACACATCTGATCTGAAGCTTAGAATATGAGATGAAATCCAAAAAGGAGCATGTCCTATGCTAAGAAGAAACAAAAAAAGAAAACGTTTGAAGTCTTGATCCTCTGCCATGTGCGAATTCTATGAAGTATTACAGGGCAGAAAAAGTGTAGGAAATTGTAAGTTGCGGAAGAAAGAAGAGTGGGGTTGAAACCCTAGTTTGTAGTTTATGGAAATTCGACTTGGTGGAGTGAGGGAGTCATTTGTCTTGGTCTTGGGTCCTGGTTGTCTCAATTTTGATTTGAATCTACTACTAGAAGAGTTTGACTGGGTTTTCCCCTTCATATGAGTTTTTCCCTAGCTGAGCGCCTACATTTTGTGTTATGTGTTGTGATCTTTATTGTTTGGCATTTGTCTTGATGATAATAACCTAATAAATTGCAAAGTAGAATTAATGAACATCACAAGAAAGTGTCAAAGGAAGAGAAATCAAATTAAGTATATACCATATCTAAGTTGCCCTAGATTTCTCAACACATCCATATGAATCCAAACCATTTATACACAAATGAGCAAAAGTTCTCATTTATGTGCCATGTAAGGCTGCACATAACCAAAATAGCAACTAGTGCAAACCATCTCTAAGCCAAAAATACATCAACAAACAAGCTCCAAATGGCCTCTAAGATCCAACAAAAATCATGCTACAACAAATACTGACATATCATCAAAATCATTCCCTATATTGGGATCTTCGTCATCAAAGTCAACTTCTAAGCATTAAAATAAGATAGAAAAAACATAGCATGTCATCTCAAGATTTTGTTTGAGTGTTGGGTACTTTTTTAGTAGGGCCATGATAGAGGAGTTCGACAACCAATGCCACTAACATCAAGGTACATAGAGGGCTTGGTGCTCTTGATTAAATACTAGTTCCATACCCTTGTACATGAAAAACTCCAATGGAAACATTGCAATACCCCCAATCCTGAAATCCTAGAAAACTGTTAGGTCTTCTAGATTTTGAGTGAGATCTAAAATTCTACTTTCTCCATATGAAATCCAATGAGGTCAGAATTTCTCTCAAGCACCCTGAGTCAATTCATGAATTACATAGTATTAGTAGGGAAATACGGTCAAAAATGGTTTGGTTCATCGGTTTGAACCGATTTTCCATCCACACAATCGAACTGGTTGGTTCTGATAACATTGAATCCAACTCACATGCTCCAAGTCTTCTATTTGGAATTCAATGGCTTATGGAAGCCCTATTGTTAATTCAGCAGTCCAGTGACAAATTCCAATAATGGGACGAGATTCCTCTTTTCGAGAGGACCAATTTTTACTATTGAAGTGCTCAATCTGGACAAGGGAAAGTGTATTTTTGAATTAGAGTCCACATGTGCATATTTGATCAGGTCGGCCCTAAAGAAAATTGGACACCCTTGGAAGGCTATAAATACAAATGACCTCAGCCTCATTTGGACATCATCATTATGATTATTCTTCTTCTTCTTTGGTTTGGCTCGCACAAGTCTGAGATAGTTCGTGGAAAGTTCACTCACACAAGTATGAGATTGTGGGGTTCGAAGCTCGCACATGTGCTAGGGTTTTGGTTTCCTACCTCAGGCATGACACAGGTAATTTTCGGTCACAACCTGTTAAACATGGTGTGTTCTATGCTTAATGCAAATTTACTTCAATCTTTCTTAGGCCCGATTCAAATTAGCAATCACATAAACATGAAAGTAAAATGTTGATAGAACACATTAATAGATCAACAAAAGACAAGCCAATAATATAGATCAAATTTCACAATTCTTCTTGTCCAGCAAAGATATAAGATAGTGTGCGTTACGGTAGTCAACGGGATGCTTCAGCCAGCGAAGTCTTTCTTAGATCAGCTAACCCTCCAAGTGTCACACACACAGCCCTCAAAGACAGCGCATCAAAAGTCAATGTTGGTCAACCAAAAGTCAACACAGAAAAGTCAACGCATCATAGTCAACAAAAAGTCAATGTCGCAGATTTAGGGCTTCGGTCAAACTGCTCCCTTTTCCTCGATTTTTGTGCCTAGCTGTACGGCCTCCTAAAATCAGATTTTTAGCAAAGTTTGGAAGTCAAACGGTCAAGGGTTGACCACGGTCAACACTGGTCAACGCTCAGCAAAACAGCGCTAAAAAGATCCGCAGATTTTCCCCAGCTTCAACTCCGCATGTGTGAAGGAAAGAGGCCTCCAAATGCTATCGAACCAATCAGATCACAATGAGAGAATGTGTGATGAGTTTATGATCAAATGACCTCCAGGTCTCTCCAATTTATATCCATCAATGATGGTGTGTGACACATCTATTAGGCTTGTGAGCCTACATTACAAATCTGGCCAACCTTGCACATGTGTGGCAAATAAAATCAAAATATATGTTCTGCTCATCCAAACAAGATGATCTTTAGATCAATCTTGCACCTCTCCGAAAGAGGAATCCAACAAAAATATGATCATCATCATATGAGCAGTGGAACATGGAGTTTGGACCTAGTTGCCCAAAATTAACACAACCGCAGGCATGCAGGCCTATGCATGCAGTTGGAGGGTTTCAACCGGACGCACGACAGTCTCTCCATGCAGTTGGGACCTAGGGTTTGGTTCTTCAGTTGACTGAAGTTTTCGTCAGTGGACTGCAATGTTCGGCAATAGACCGCAAACAGTGACAATTGATTGCAAGCATCTGAAGTAGGGTTTTGGTTATTAGCTTTGTTGAGTTCATCTTATGAATGTTGATTAGTTGATTTTGTTGGATAGGTTTATGATTGAAGATATGGATCATTGTACTATTGTTAAAATTGGACAACTAGGTCCAAACACTGGGTTGTGCTGCTCAGATGACGATCCCAATATTTTTATTGGATTCTTCTTTCGGAGAGGTGTAAGATTGATCTAAATATCATCTTGATCGAATGAGCAGAACATGTACTTTGAAATTATTCCACTTATGTGCTAGGTCGGCCTGGAATAAAATAGACTTAAATGTCTTAAAGGATGTGTCACACACCCCCAAAGATTCCTATATATTGGAGAGACTTAAAGTTCATTTGACACAGATTGTGTGGTGGAATTCTCTCTATCTGGATGGCGTTGGAGCAACATATCTATGGACTATTCTTTGTTTGGGTTGTTCTGGGGTAATGTGTGACATGCTTGGCTGAATGACCTGTTGGAGACTTTGCTGGTAGAAGCATCCTGCTGATCGCCGTAATGCCATCATTCATCATCTCTGTTTTGGCTTGTCTTCTATCGATCTATTAATATGTTCTATCTCCTTCAGTATTGTGCCCTAATCTGAAATGGCATAGAACATGTGCAGAAATTAACATGGTATCAGAGCTAGGATAAGACAAAGCCCATCTTGTTGAGAATCTAGGGCAGTGAAATAAAGACTGTTTTCAGGGTCAATAAGGAGTCATAAGTTACAGCTAGGCTCTGTGGTAGGCCGCAGGCCATACCACCATAACAAGTGACAGTGTGGGCAGTTTTGGAGTTGTTCTATGCCCTAACCTTCAGCGTGAAGGGGAGCATTCTCTGTGGCTGTAAGTTCCTTCCTTAAGGCAACAAGTTCATAGGGGCATCAATTCCTAAAACAACGAATTCTTATCTTGGGTAGCGAACTCACTCAAGTCAATTCTGGGGAAGAAATCGCCGCCTTAAAGCACTTCATAATATCTATCACTGGCCTGTTATATTTTTGTTTCAGGGTTGTAAGTTTTTTTTTGAGGTTTCAGAACAAAATAATGACACAAATGAACACGGAGGACATGTCGCTGCCAGCTCTTTTCGAGCAGCTGCGTCAAATCCACTCGACCGCAGCAGATTCGACTACGAATCAATCACCGGCACTTTTTGTATAGATAGAAATCCCGTCACTCGTCGTTTTAATTTGAAAGCAGTTCCATTTAATACCCGGGAGGTAATCACATCCGAGATGTGAGGGTTTTGGTAATCTAGTTTAAGAATTGGGCATCTCGAACGATGTTGAAGTGATCCCTAATGGTTCTCCTCTATTTAATTTTGAAGCCTGAGACTCTCTATGATGCATTCCATCCGGGTACGAATCGGGAAATCACCCGAAGATACAACTATTACTTGATGGTGGAGTTAAACAACACCGCTGGATTGGTTAATGTTAATAAGTCCCGACAAAGCATGGTTCTGGTAGACGAAATTTGAAATACATAATCACAGGCAAAGGAATACCATTGTTCAACATTTGGATCATAAAACGGTGTGCACATTTGGATCATAAAATTTTAAATACATAATCACAGGTGAAGGAATACCATTGTTCAACATTTGGATCATAAAATGGTGTGATGGATCTTGAGGTAGCATATATATTCATGTGATAGTGAGGAGCAGTAAAGGCAGTACAGCGAGGGCCCAACACAAAAAATTATCAAGGCAGCAAGGTTTGTTAGAACTTTGTTTTTGGAGTGCGAGTCCTGTGTAGGACCATTTTTGTAGAGCTCGCTGGTCTGTCTGTTAAAACCTCTGCACGGAAATTCATCGTCAAATTCAAAATTAAAATTATCAAATTCTTTCCAAATTCTCAAATTACTGCGACCAGCGGTGACTGAAACGAAATTGCGACGAAATTGAAGTTCATCGATGATTGGACCGATATTTGCCACGAAGGATACGGGGTTGAATAGCCCTCGGTTTTGTTGATTTTAACGGCAAATTTTAAGAGAGGCAAATTTCATGTGCGACGTTGGTTGAAGAGACGTCACCCATAGGCTGCGTATTTGTCCAAGCCGGGAAGGCCTCTGTCAGTCGGAAAGTAGTCTGAGCCGTCAATTTTTGTAAATGTTGGTAAATTATTTCACAGCGACAACAGCTCAAGGGTTCTCGGCATGCGATTAATGTTGTTGTGCTAGGCCGAAGGCCTTAGCACATAGCTAGAGCTGCGTAAAAGGCTGTCAACAACAGCGTGTAGATTCAAGGGCAGCGTATTCAACGTGAAGCTGCCATTGTCAATCCGTGTTCCATTAACATCGAACATCCTTAATTTTGTGCGGCAAAGTGGTAGACTGCACTCCACGTAAGGATTGGGCGTGAAATATTGAAACCGATCTCCATATTCGTTTGAAATGATGAGGTCGTCGCATCGCATCACTGGTCGGAATCCCATTATGGCTGGCTGGCTGGCTTGCCGATTCTGACAAGATCCGTTAGCATTTGTTTCAACGGAATTTGGAATATACTTTCAAAAAACAAACACTAACTCACAGCCACAGGCAGAGTTTCTCTAAGTTGTTGTAAAGAATAAAGATTACAGATGGAGGACACCACTAAGCACTAGAGAATGCAAAAGAAATGATTATGTTGTGGGTATATACATTATAGTCACAACAACGACCTGGGGTATTTCTGTAGGATACTGACACGTTGTTGCATTTGCTCCAAGATGTGGAAAATCTTCCTTGTTGCGAGTTAGAGCAGGACTGTGGAATAGGGGTGAAGGGGTGATTCAAGAACCACCTCAAAAGGAAATGTTTTTCCTCACACAGAAGCCATATATGCCCATTGTATGACAGTGATGAATATGATAGCGATGTGTATATCATGGCAACACTGTAGTCAATAATATGACAATGTATGATACCTGTCAAGATGTATGACAGAAGTATGACAATATATGGCTATGATACTTGTATGGATATAATTCCATAAAATAAGCTTTGACAAGTGGGAAGTAAAATTCAGACCTATAATTACAAAGTCCTTTCCAAGGCTAGTGTCTGGGACGCCTAAATTCAAATAATCATGAAGGTGTATGACAGGGTTATGCTGAAGGAAAGCATTCAAGGGGACTATCTTCATTCCTCAAATATCACAAAGACATCTAATACACTCTGACTTATCTGATATACTGCATGTGAAATCCTTGGGAGGATGTTCTTATAGATGTCTTCTCTCACAAGAGAAGTTGACATTAAGAGGGAGAATACAACTGTATATGCTCCTAAGCTAATATCCTTGCTGAAAGAAAGAAGAACCTCATGGCTCAAAGATACATGGCTTCAAGGGGGGAAATTCTGGTAGAAAAACAAGAAGCCATATAAATACCAGAGGTATCTAACTGCCATGAGTACAATATGAGCCTGGATCAAGCATGGACCTGATGGAAGTGCTGAAAAGTTGAAGGCAAGATTCGTTGCTTGACTATGATGACACACTTGCACCTATAGCCCGATATACCACCATTAGATCAATCATAGCCCTTGCTGCTACGCAAGGATGGAGTCTTCATCAGATGGATGTAAAAACCGCATTTTTGCATGATGCGATAAAGGAAGAGATGTATGTTGAGCAACCTCTGGGGTTCGAAGTCCAGGATAGGGACACCCTTGTCTGCAGGTTGAAGAAAGCCCTTTATGGGCTGAAGCAAGCACCCAGAGCTTGGTACAAGAGGATAGATAGCTACCTGATGAAGTTGGGCTTCACTCGTAGTAATGCTGATCCAAACCTTTACTTCAAGGTTGATAGAGAGAAGCCTCTCATTCTGGTGTTGTATGTGGACAATCTCTTCCTGACAGGTGTTGACCCTCTCATTCATCAGTATAAGAGGGAGCTCGCTGCTGAGTTCGAGATGAAGGACCTAGGACTGATACCTAGGCCTGGAGGTCTAGCGAAGACCTGGCGAGATTTTCCTTTCTCAAGGAAAATACATTATGAAGCTTCTGGTATGGTGGACTGTAAGTCCGTGTCGACACCGATGGAACTCAACTTTAAGAAGTTGAGTGGCAGCGCTGTTGGGCCCGTGTTAGCAAATCCTACTGAGTATCGTCAACTCGTAGGGACCTTGATGTTCTTAGTGAACACCCGTCCGGACATATGTTGTGCAGTGAACACTTTGAATCAACACATGGTTGATCATAACATTCACTGGGTTGGTACCAAGAAACTCTTGAGATATCTCTGAGGCACAATAGACCATGGGCTGAGATACACTGCCGGGAGTATGACACTCCATGGATATATTGATGCCGATTGGGCTGGCAGTGTGGTGGATCGCAAGAGCACATTTGGATGCTACTTCACATGTAGATCTGCTTCGGGCAGGAAACCAAAGTTGGTAGCCTCGAGCACCGCTGAGGTCAAATACATTGCAGCATGTATGACCCGTTGTGAAGTCACTTGGTTACGAAAGCTCTTCAGTGAGTTGTTCGAGCATGTGCTAGATGCCACCATTATCTTTTGTGATAACCAAAGGGGGATTCATTTGTCATAAGAATCCTGGGTTCCACGATTGATCCAACCATGTTGATGGCTGGTACCGCTTTATCTAGGATATGGTACAGCGAGGCGTTGTAAGGCTCAATCATATGGAAACTAATGAGCAGGCCGCGGATATTCTCACAATGCCCTTGGGGAAGGTCATGTTCCTAACCTTCCGTGAGAATCTTGGAATCATGGAATGACCCTATTTTGGAGGGTCCTGTTGGACGATGAGCTCTGGGAGCTCCAAGGGGGCTTTGGGGATAGCTTTGGTGCTATAAGCAACCACAGGGCTAGGCTTGCCGAACCTAGTTGGTGTGCTTCTACCCCACCGTGATGATATTGAGATGGTTTACCTCTCTCTGATCTGTGCCCCGTATGCATCCTACCCATGGAGTTTCAGACTCATGGGAAGTACCTCTCATTTGGCCAATGAGATGGGAAATGTGAATAGAGACCATAGCAAGATTGATGGACGCATCAGAGATTGACGTACTCTCTATGTCTAGGATGGCACATGTCCAACCACTTGATCTGGGATCAAGTTTAGCGAGGTTTCGGACCTCCAATTGACTTCGGGTCAGTGAAACTAACTTCGGGTTAGTATATGATTCTCTTGAGTCCTAGTGAGGTCTCAGACCACCAACTGACTTCTGGTCAGGTAAACCAACTTCGGGTTGGTATGAGACTCTTTGTGAGTCCTATAGAGGTTTCGAACCTCTGGGCTGAATCTGTCAGCCGGGTATGATGTCTTTTTGACTGACCCACTTCTATTCTGAAATAAAGAGGCCAGCAAAGCAAGTTACGACGGGATGACGCACGATATTTGGATTGCACTTGTGGACGGAGTTCTCCCTAGTTGGGAGGGAGTGTTAAAATTGGACAATTAGGTCCAAACTCCGAGTTGTAATGCTCAGATGACGATCCCAATATTTTTATTGGATTCCTCTTTCGAAGAGGTGTAAGATTGATCTAAAGATCATCTTGATCGGATGAGCAGAACATGTACTTTGAAACTATTCCACTTATGTGCTAGGTCGGCCTGGAATAAAATAGACTTAAATGTCTTAAAGGACGTGTCACACACCCCCAAAGATTCCTATATATTGGAGAGCTTAGAGTTCATTTGACACACATTGTGTGGTGGAATTCTCTCTCTCTGGATGACGTTGGAGCAACATATCTATGGACTGTTCTTTGTTTGGGTTGTTCTGGGGTAATGTGTGACACGCTTGGCTGAATGACCTGTTGGAGACTTTGCTGGTACAAGCATCCTGCTGATCGCCGTAACGCCACCATTCATCATCTCTGTTTTGGCTTGTCTTCTATCGATCTATTAATATGTTCTATCTCCTTCAGTATTGTGCCCTAATCTGAAATGGCATAGAACATGTGCAGAAATTAACAACTATCTTTTGTGGAATCATTCAATGACAATCTAATAAAAAGAAGAATTTGAAAGGATTTTCCCCATAGTCGGTTTTTCCCTGGTCTCCAACCAATCCTAGTGTCTCTATGTGTGATACTCTTCTTCTATTGTTCCTTTATGTTCCGATGCATTAATGATGATATTGTTCTTTCAACATAGTTGCATATATTGTTGAATAATGATGTAAATTAATAACGTTATGATGTTATGGGGTGAAGATGTGTAAATGAATAAATGCAATTCAGATGGTATCAGAGGAATTCAGAAATGCTACCAGAAACAAGTATGTATGCAGTCAAGTATTTCTCATGAAGCTTGGTTGCATAGTTTGGGTTTTCTTGACCTAGAGCTGCTAGGCAAGAATGTGCAAGCGCTGGTGGACACCGGTGCAACGCACAACTTCATGTCGACAGAAGTAGCGAAGGTAGTTGGGCTGCAACTACTTCCCAATGATGCGGAAGTGAATGTAGTGAACTCCAGAACGAAAGTGTCGGGATTGGCAAATGAAGTGCCAGTTCGTATTGGTGATTGGCAAGGTTGTCTGGACTTCACCGTGATGGAGATGAGCGACTTTGACATGATATTGGGGCAGGACTTTTTGAAGGGCAACCGTGTGGTTGTCTCACCTTCAAGCAGTGAGATAGTGATATGGAAGGACTCACGATGGTGGACTATACCTACTCATGTGCAGCGTAGGGAAGTGAGTGTGCAGTACATTTCTGCACCAAGTATGAACAAAGCTATGAAGGATCCAGGGGTCGAGACATTTGCGACGGTCATCCGTGGAGTTGAGGATGATGGAGTGGGGACGCCTATTCCAGCCGAGATTTCCGATGTACTAGAGCGATATGCAGATCTTATGCCTGATGAGCTTCCGAAAGTACTACCACCAAGGCGTGCAGTGGACCATGCCATTGAGCTAGAGCCGGGGAAGGAACCTCCAGCCAAAGCTCCCTATCGACTGTCAGGGCCGGAATTGGAAGAGTTGAAGAAGCAGCTGAAGGACTTAGCCGAAGCAGGTTTCATTCGACCTTCAAGGTCCCCGTGTGGTGCTCCAGTATTGTTCCAACGAAAGAAGGATACGAATGAACTACGGATGTGCTGTGATTATCGTGCCTTGAACAAGCAAACGATAAGGAACAGATATCCTCTACCGTTAGCAGCGGATTGTTTCGATAAGCTTGCGAAAGCCCGAGTGTTTTCCAAGCTAGACTTGAGACAGGGGTATTATCAGGTGCGGATAGCGGAAGGAGATGAGAGGAAGACCGCGATAGTGACGAGATATGGGAGCTTCGAGTTCCTAGTCATGCCATTCGGGTTGTGCAACGCTCCAGCCACGTTTTGCACTTTGATGAACGATGTACTGCGTCCACACCTTGACACCTTTGTGGTGGTGTACTTGGATGATATCGTTATTTTCAGTGATAACATGGAGGATCATAAGAAGCATTTGGCGTTAGTCTTCGAAGCGCTGAAGAAACATCAGCTGTACTTGAAGAAGTCCAAGTGTATGTTCGCTCAAACAGAAATTCCGTTTCTTGGACACATTGTTGGGCCGGGTTATATACGGATGGAGCCGAGTAGAATCAAGGCAATAGAGGATTGGGCTGAACCGAAGAATGTCCATGATATGAGGGTCTTCTTGGGAATGACCAACTACCAACGAAAGTTCGTAGAGGGGTACTCCAAGATAATTGCGCCACTGACAGACCTTTTGAAGAAGGGGAAACGATGGAGTTGGTCCGAGAAGTGTCGTGAAGCTTTTGAAGAGCTGAAGAGAAGGATGGTGACAACACCGATACTGAGGCTGCCTGATTTCGAGAGACCATTTGAGGTCCACACTGATGCTTCAGATTTCGCAATTGGAGGGGTTCTATTGCAGGATGGACATCCAGTGGCTTATGAAAGTCGGAAGTTGCAGGATAGAGAGCGCAGATATCCGGTCCATGAGAAGGAAATGACTGCCATCATTCATTGTCTGCATGTTTGGAGACATTACTTGGTGGGGAAACCATTTGTTGTCAAGACTGACAACGTTGCTGCAAGTTACTTTGCATCACAACCGAAGCTGTCAGCAAAGCAAGCACGCTGGCAAGACTTCTTGGCTGAGTTTGACATGACTCTTGAGTACAGACCGGGGAAGCTCAATGCTATGGCAGATGCCCTCAGCAGAAAGGCACAGCTAGCAGCATTGAACGCTGAAGGCCGAGCTGAAAGGACAAGGAGTAGGGTCAATATGCCTGCGGAGATGCAAGAGAGACTTAGAGCTAGCGTGGAGACAGATACACAAGCAAAGTTGATCATGAAGCAGGTTAAGGAAGGGAAGACACGCAAGTTTTACTTGCGGGATGGGTTCTTGTTATATGGAGACCGACTTTACATTCCAAAGTCATCGGGACTTAGGAGGCACCTTTTGAAGGAGTGCCACGACTCAACTTGGGCTGGCCACCCAGGTCAACGTCGGACTATGGCATTGTTGGAGAGGGGGTACTTCTAGGAGAAGATGAGGCAGGAAGTGGAGGAGTATGTACATACGTGCACCATTTGTCAACAAGACAAATCGGATCATCATAGACAAGCAGGTCTGTTGCAGCCTTTGCCGATTCCGGAGAGACCATGGGCAAGTGTCTCTATGGACTTCATTTCTCACTTACCAATGGTTGAGGGGTATAACGGAATCATGGTCATTGTTGATCGTTTTTCCAAGTATGCTACATTCGTTCCAACGAAGTTACCATGTGGGGCTGAGATGACAGCGGAGCTTTTCTTCAAGAACGTTGTGAAGTATTGGGGGATACCGATGAGTATCGTATCTGATCGAGACTCCCGTTTTACAGGGAAGTTTTGGAACGCATTGTTCAAGCTGGTTGGGACAGAATTGCTGCAAAGTTCGAGTTACCATCCGCAGACAGATGGGCAAACCGAACGGATAAACGCATTGCTGGAGGACTACTTGAGACATTATGTTACGGCTGATCAGCAGAATTGGCCAGAACTCCTGGATATTGCTCAATATAGCTACAATATGCAGAAGAGTTCCGCAACGGGGTATGCTCCATTCGAGTTGGTCAATGGACAGATGCCTATTGCGCCGCATACGGTGTTACCAAGAGGCTTTGTCAAGAACCCACATGCTAAAAAGTTCTTGACCGCATGGGAAGAAAACTTGGAGATAGCACGGATGCATCTGCACAATGCTGCAGAAAAGATGAAGGAAAAGGCAGATAGGAGTAGAACGGATGCACACTTCAATGTTGGAGATGAGGTTTATCTGAGGATCACCGGAGATCAGTTTCAGCCACCTAAGGGGACTGCTAGATCTTTGACAAGACGATATGATGGGCCTTTCCGCATAAAGAAGAGGATTGGTGAAGTTGCCTATGAGTTGGAACTTCCAGACCATATGCATGCCAAGCACCCTGTCTTCCACATAAGTCAACTAAAGAGAGGCAAACGTGATGCTGATGACCCAGACCGAGCAGCACCACCGAGAGGACCAGCGATGATCATTGACAAACCAGACTTAGTTTTGGAGAAGATACTTGATCTTCGAAGAACAGGAGTTGCGGGCAATGCACGGAGAGAGTTTCTCATTCAATGGGAAAATCGACCGGAGGAATCGAGCTGGGAACCGGAGGAAACGCTGTGGAGGTGGAAGAAAGAAATAGCAGAGTTTGACCAAATGTTGCTGAGATCTGTCGGATTGCCGAGGACGTCAATGACTCAAGGTGGGGGAGTATGTAACGCCCACGAGTTGGACGCCCACGACTCGGGTGAGTCGGGCGCCCTCCACGGGCGCGCTTGAGCGAAACGACGGATGGGCGCGCGCCACGGCGACGGGCGCGCCCACAACGGGCGTCGGGCCGAGTTGAACGAAGGGCGGTTGAGTTAAGTTATAGCGGCGAGGGGCGCCCCATTCTAGACACGGGCGCACCCCAACGTAACGACGTGACGGACCGACGAGTCAACACGGGCCAAGGGCGCACGTATAGCCAACTCGGGGGTCGGCCGAGCGCCCCTCACACCAACGCGGGGGTCGGCCGAACGCCCTCAACGAAACGACGCGACGGTTCAACGTTGAACGTAGCGTGCGGGTCGGCTCGGGTCGGCCGAGCGACCCGACTCTCCAACGACGACGCATATATGTAAAGGCGGATTGGTGGGCGAGAATACAACCAACGGCGAGCTGTCTTGTGAGCGCACCGCAGCCAAAAGACTTGCGGTCGAGCGAAGAGATGCGCCCGCCGGGCGGGCGGTTAACAAACGACGAGTCGTGTGGCGAACGACAAGAGCGGGCGGTAGGCAGCGCGCCACAGCGCGTGTGCTGCGGAACCGAGCGACGGTTGAGCGCGGGCGAGTCGGGCGGCGCCCGAACGCGTATTGAAGTTACGGTGGGCGCGCGCCGGAAGTGCGACGACGGGCGGACAGGCGCACGGTGGGCGAGTCGGGTGACTCACGACCCGACCAAGTGCGACGGGCCGAGTTCGGCGTTTTCAATGTAAAAACAGGCCCTCGACCTGTATAAACCAGCGAGGCGATTTTATGATATTTTATATAATAAAATTGGTTTCTTCAATCTGTTCTGTGTATTTCTGATGTGATGGTGTATGTTTTATAATTCCGCAATAAAACATAATAATAAAGTGAAGACTAACACTTAAAAAAATAAGTAGAGGCGTAGTCCGGAACATGGCCAAACCGAAGGGAAGCCGTTTAGCCGGTGCCGCACGACCTGCCCTCTGATACCATTTGTCTTGCAATCGCCCAGCTCCTCTGATACCACTTGTCACGCCCCCGTCTCGTTGGTAATTCTGATACCATCTATGACTGGGTGTCTCTCTGATACTTGGAGTTTCACTTGTCACGCCCCTACACCACGGGTGTCTCTCAACCGCTCTATGTAGGCAGGTGCGGCACTGCCGTACTTTTTCTTTTGCGAAATACTCAAGTACCCAGACTACGCCTTAAGCAACATTCGTTAGTTATTATTACAAATGTTCTTTCAATGTGCGGAAATAAACATAAACATCAATATCAAACCACATGTACGCCCATACATACAAGGGAGGGGCAAGTCCCTTTTAAAATGAGTCCGCCTGGATATTATGTTTCATAAAAATACAAGTTACAACAGTCAATCCAGCAAGAGCCACTCCTGCTCCTTGACAAGGCTATTTGCCTCTTGGCCAAGTTCTAAGACTTGCCAATCCTCAAACTAGCTTACAACAGTCATGTACAACTACTGGAACCATCGTTTAAGTTTCGTTTCAACCGTCTAAGTGTCATTACTGGCTACTTCAAACTGCTCCAACTGGCAGAAGTTTATTTATCAGGTCTAAACTGTCCCAACTCAGATATGCGAGCGTACCACAGCACCTTTGGTTTTTACGCACTCAAAATCACCAATCACAATCGACGCTTCCGGAATCTGCACTTGTTGCCCGTCGCATTTTAAGACTGTAACGCACCCATTTACCAGAATCACATCGATCCACTCCATCAGACCGCGGGTGCAGCCGTACGAGTCAATTCGACTTCGATCTGATTCGAATAATAAGGCTTGACATCTTCCATCAGCAGAACATCCTTGTGTGGTTCAACTGCATTGTTTGTATGTGTTTGGTTCGGGTCAAACTTGTTCTACAAGTTCCTCCTTCTCCTCAACCACATTCTCATCATCCTTTGGTTCGGCTATAGTGGACATCGTGTCCTCTCTATACCTTCTTTGCACTCTAAGAAATTCGGCATACTCACATAGAAGTAGTCCTCGTTGTCTAGTCAACTCATCATACTCGGCTTCCAAATCATCATCTTCACCCATGAGGAGATCGAAGAGATATTGCTCTTCCTCAGTTTTACGCTCCCAAAGCAATGGCTTGAGGGCCTCTCTCACTTCGGAAAGCCTCTTCTCCACTGCATCCCTCTTCTCGACACAATTCAGTAGTCTTTCTTTAAGTCCTTCAAGATTCATCTTCTCTCGGATGAATTCTTCCATTGTAGCTCTAGCCCTGGCCGTGGCCTTGCTTCAGCTAGGGTCTCAAGAGAAACCCAAATATATAAATCAGCTTCAACACCAACTGCAACCCTGCAACCGTGTTCCTGCTTCAGCAAAAACTCCTTGCGGAAGGATCCGATACCATTTGTCTTGCAATCCGTATCAGTCCTCTAATCAGAGTATTGGCAATCAGTTAGGCAGGCCGTGGATGAGTAAACCGAAAGGTGAGTCGGTCGGCGCGTTGGGCGCGCGACCGACGCCACACTTGGTGGGCGAGTCAACAAACGGTGGGGTCGGCTCGGGTCGGTCGAGCGCCCCCAACACCCACCAGCGATATGTTATGTGGGCGGACGTATTACGAGCGTTCGATGGGCGGGCGCGCCCACACACAAGGGTGTCACGACCACAACACGACGACGGGCGGATGAAATAATAAAACAGGCCGACGGAGTTATGTGGGCGACGGGCGCACGCAAACGATACGGGGGGTCGGCTCGGGTCGGCCGAGCGCCCCTCACACCAACCGGGGGTCGGCTCGGGTCGGCCGAGCGCCCCTCACGACGAAACGACGCGACGGTTCATAGAGTGAACGGATAGCGGCGGGTCGGCTCGGTCGGCGAGCGACCACCTCTCAAACGACGCACGCGTATAAGTATGAAGTGTTGGAGAGTGCAAATCATCAATCGATCAACGAACATCCAAGTGACGAGTCATTCGAGCACCGCAGCAATAGAGCGTGCGGCCAGCATAGCGAATGCACCCGCCGAGCGGGTGAGTCAAGGGTGGAATAAACGAACCGGACGAGACTTGAGAGCGGCGGTTGGACAGCGCCCAGCGCTGCGGCAAACGAGCGACAGAAGTGCGACGATCGGACGAGGGCGGCGCACCACGCGTAGTTGCGGACACGGTGGGCGCGCGCCGAACGGAGGTGCGACGTGCGGGTTGTGCACGACGGACGGGCGAGTCGTGTGACTCACGACCCGACCAACGGTGCGACGGCCGAGTTGTAAAATCTATGTAAACAGGCCCTCGACCTGTATAAACCAGCGAGGCAATTTTGATTATTTGAGATAATAAAATTGGCTTTTACAAATCTGTTTTGTATATTGATGAATGCTGATTTATGTTTTGTAATTCCGCTGCAAACATAATAAAAAAGTGAAGACTAACACTTAAGAGCAAACCAAGATGAAGCTGAAAGACTTCGAGACAAGATGGACCAGTTTGATGGATGGATGGCATTATGCTATGAACTACAAACTCACCGAGATGAGCTTGTTAGACTTGAAGAGAAGAACCATAAGAAGAGGTTAAAACCTTCTATTATGGGGAAGCGGAATGTTATGGATGTTTTGAAGAAACTTTTACAACAAGTTGAACCAAAGACACCACGAACATTGGAGCTTGAAGCTACAAGGAAGGCAAGTTTGGAGGCTCGAAAGAGGCTTATAAACATGACGAAGCTCTTGGAGGAAAGAAGGCAACAACACTACAACGCTCTTGTGCAAGTGGAGGAACACTTGGAACACATGGAAGAGGAGATGGTGGAGATGCAGACTTCCTTTGAAGACTTGCATGGCCAAATTGCTGAACTTGGAGGACCGAAGGATGATTCTCATGAGGATGATATGATGGAAGAGATGAAGGGTGAACTTGTGACACAAGTTGAACCAAGACAAGACACATTGCAAGCATTGATGGGCAAACCACGTGGAGATGTTGCGAATGTGAGCATGATCATGGAGGAACTTGATGAGCAGGTGGTACCAGGATCGAACGCATCAAAGGCATTGATGAGGATGGAGGACACTCACTTGAGGAGTCTTCATGGAGATATGACTTGTTTTTCACGGAAGCGTAAAGAGGATGGACCGAATATGGAGATGAGGAGGAAGATGACTTCTTTGCCAATACCATTGGTGACTATTCCTTGGGTGCACACGATGAGACCTTGTACATTGATGGAGCGAGGGACATGGGACGGTGTAAACCTTGTTGAGGCAATTTGTGACCCTACACTTGATGGTCCAAATGCCCGGGACAAGGGTGGAACGTGATGGCCTTTGTGATGGAAAGGGGTCATGCTTAGCCACATAGAATGGCAAGTGCCCGGCATGACCCACACACTACCTTGGTGGTAGGGCACGTTGTTGGAGTAGACTTCTTCATGGCTTCAACCAAGAAGGAACTCTTGGCAGACCTTTAGTGGGGGAGCAGCTTGAAGGAAGTACTCACATGTATATGATGGAGGTAGGAGTGACCGAGAGCACTTCACTTCGATATGTGGAGACATGATGATGATGAGAGTTGAGTTGAGTTCACTTGGATGAACACATGGGCAGCCAAATTCATGGACATGGAATACATGGATATCCTTTATAGATGGACTGATGCGATGTTGTTCACTATGAGCAACTTGGACATTAGTTGGATGAGCAGCCTATGAGACACTCATATGTTTGCAGGTGAGAACTTGTGATGGCACTCATGGCCAATACAAGTAGTCTTACCAACGCTTTGGATATGATGAGGCATGGGAGTTCATGGTGGAGTTGCATTCATTGGAGACTTCATGTTATGGTGATCTTGGAGTATCTGACTCATTGAGGAGCTGAGGTCAGGATTGGTCCTGATTTTGACACATGTTATGAGACACCCACCCGCGGTGAACGAAGGGCGCACGACGGGCGCACCACACGACAGTTGTGAACGGTGGGCGCGCGGTGAATGACGGGCGCACCACACGACAGCTGTGAACGGTGGGCGCGCGGGTGAACAAGGGCGCGCGCAACGGGCGCGTGCGCGATGTGAACGACGGGCGCGCGGGTGCACGACGCACGAACGACACGGTCGGGCAGCTCGTGCACGACACGAACGACGGACGCGGGTAAAGTGCGACGACGGGCGGACGAACACGCCGGGCGGGCGAGTCGGGTGACTCACGACCCGACCCACGGGTGCGACGGGCCGAGTCGGCGTTTCTTTGTAAAAACAGGCTCTCGACCTGTATAAACCAAGGATGGCTTCATTGATCCTATATGAGAAGGACCCGGATATGGACCATACTACTAGTGTGGAGCAAAGGGGACTTGGATCGATGGCTCAAACAACAAAGGAAGAACGCATGTTTGATTTTGTTGGAAGAGATTTGAAGGAAAGAAAGAAGGGAGCAGATATAGCTTCATTTCTTGAGCACGTAGCAGAGAAGACTACTCAAGATCTTCACCAGGATGATGGGAAGAAGGACACTTCTTCAGACATGGGACCGGGAGAAGATTATGCAGGTAGAGATCCAGCTGGAATTGTTGAATTTTGCAGATATGCTATGGGCATATACGACTTTCAACTAACAAAGGAAAAGCTTGGGAAACTTGGATGCACTCAAGAAGAGGTTGATGCTGTTCACGAGTACCTTAAGACTCGACATCAATCTGATACATGGGTGGATGAAAGTCAGGGAGGCAGCTTCCTGGCCCTTGCGATGAAGTAAACCTTTGGAGAAAGGGGGTGTGGTAGCTTGGTGCATGGAGGACCACACCACCCTCAAAACAAAGGGGCTTTGAACAAAGGCCCACATGCACAATAGACCGCATATTGCAGATGGAATGCAGGGAGACTTCATGGACCTGAATATGGCGCATGGATTGGTGAGAGAGCATCTCTTGCTTTGATGTTGGAGTAGACTTCTTCATGGCTTCAACAAGAAGGAACTCTTGGCAGACCTTTAGTGGGGGAGCAACTTGAAGGAAGTACTCGTATGTATGATGGAGGTAGGAGTGACCGAGAGCACTTCACTTCGATATGTGGAGGCATGATGATGATGAGAGCTGAGTTGGTTCACTTGGATGAACGCATGGGCAGCCAAAGTCATGGACATGGACTACATGGAGATGCCTTGGTGGTACACACTTTGGCATGGGCTGGAGTCTATTTGACTTAGCCACTTTTCTTACATTTGATGATGCTTGGAGGATGAGCCCACTTGCATAAAGTAGAGCACATGGATTAGCATCATGGACAGCATGTTGAGATGGAGATGGAGAACACTTCATGGACCAAAAACATGGCACTTGGATGAGATTCAGATTTGATCGAGTTGATGGATGTGACAGCTTGCGGAAGGAACAACTAACGGTGGCATGAGGAGGAGTATTCTCATTGTTTTGGGCGTATGGTTGGATTAGCTACCCAACTAGTTCGAGCTATGGGGGCATGCAGTACACTGAGTTATGCTGGATACATAGCAGATTTTGTTGTGTTGAGTTGGTTGGAGTACTTGATGCAGAGTTCACGTGGATTCGACGATGGTTGAGGAGATATCTCATGGACATTAACTTTGCTGGTTGATGCAAGGGAGTTGCGACGATATTCACATACGGAATTGTGATGGGCGTGCGACGGAAGGATGATGTTGTCAAGGGACGACAACGCTTTGAAGTGGGGGAGGATGTAACGCCCAAGACTTCATGGGCGCGTTCGGTGGAACGGGCGCGCCGGGTTGGACGTTTGAGTGCGACGTAACGGGCGCAACGCGCCGTTGGAGGAGTCACGGGCGCACAAGAACGTGGAGCGAGTCATGATGAGCGTTCGAGAGAAGGGCGCGCGCCACGGCGACGGGCGCGCCCACAACGGGCGTCACGACCACAAACGATGGGCGGTTGAAATAATAAAATGGGCCGACGAAGTTATGTGGGCGACGGGCGCACACAAGAGCGACACGGGGGTCGGCTCGGGTCGGCCGAGCGCCCCTCACACCAACTCGGGGGTCGGCTCGGGTCGGCCGAGCGCCCCTCAACGAAACGACGCGACGGTTCATACGTGAACGGGATAGCGGCGGGTCGGCTCGGGTCGGCCGAGCGACCCGACTCACCAACGACGAACGCACGTATAAGTAAGACGGATTGGTGAGCGAAAGAGGCAGCAACAAACGGCGAGCAAGTCTAAGGGCGCACCGCAGCAACAGAACTGCGAGGTGCGACTAAGAGATGCGCCCGCTGGACGGGCAAGCGAACTAAGCAAACGAAGCAGACTTGGGGCGCGGCGGTGGCAGCGCACAGCGCTGTGGACTGTGCGACGGCAAGGGCGACGAACGCACAATACTCTGATCAGAGGACTGATAATGATTCTTCGTTTGTCAAATCATCATCTTCACCATTTGTCCTTTTGTAGAGGTAGCCCCTACACCACGGGTGTCTCTCAACCGCTCTATGTAGGCAGGTGCGGCACTGCCGTACTTTTTCTTTTTCGAAATACTCAAGTACCCAGACTACGCCTTAAGCAACATTCGTTAGTTATTAGTAAATGTTCTTTCAATTATGCGGAAATAAACATAAACACCAATATCATAACCACAAGTACGCCCATACATACAAGGGAGGGGCAACTCCCTTTTAAAATGAGTCTGCCCGGATATTATGTTTCATCAAAAATACAAGTACAACAGTCAAGGCTATTTGCCTCTTGGCCAAGTTCTAAGACTTGCCAATCCTCAAACTAGCTTACAACAGACATGTACAACCATCGAAGTTCACCGTCGGAAGTTCTGCCCAAAACTGCCCAAGTGCTGGTCACCCGGGTCACTCAAACCGTTGCCCCGAATCAGTGCAGAGCGTTTTCTGAGCTGACCGTGTGTCCAATCCGTCCCAAACCTGTATGGTTGGATGCTCCTCGGAAATACGCACCTTTTGGTTTTTACGGCACCTCAATCCGACACCCGACGCTCCCGAAATCGCAATTTTCGTGCTGGGCCCCTGCCGTTACTCGGCACCCAGAAACGACCCGACTCGACCTGAACTGCGCACGACCCGACCCGACCAGAATCTGCGGTGCGGCCTACACGAGCTCGACCCGACTCCGTTCAGCTGCGCCTTCGACCAACGAGTTGTTGACTCGTTGCTGCGGTTGTGTTCGTCTTGCTTGACCGAGTTGCTTGATGCCTTCCACTCACCAACGCTCGTCCAATATATACCAACACGTCGTGAGACTTGGTCGCTCGCTCCACCACGAGCCGACCCTTTCGTTTCATCCGTCGCCCACGAAACGTCACGTTTGTGGGTGTTGGGGCGCTCGGCGGACCCGAGCCGACCCCCCGTTTTGGTCGACGCCCACGAAACGCCGCGTTCGTGGGGTGTTGGGGCGCTCGGCCGACCCGAGCCGACCCCCCCGTTTGTTAGTTCGCCCTCCAAGTGTGGCGTCGGTCGCGCGCCCAACGCGCCGGCCGACCCACCGACTCGCCCGTTGGTCGCTCGTCCAAGGGCGCCCGCCGTGGTATAAACTCCTAACGCCAACCGTGTTGACTCGTCGCACCACCAACGCGCCCGTTATGACTCGCTCGCACACCCGCGCGCCCGTGACTCTCCAACGGTGCGACGCGCGCCCGTTCCGTCGCACGGCGCCCAAGCTCAACCAAACGCTCAACCGGCGCGCTCGTTCACCGAACGCGCCCATGAAGTGTTGAGGCTTTACATTCTCCCCCACTTCAAAACGTTGTCGTCCCTTGACAACATCATCTCATCGTCGCACGGTCCATCCACAACTCCATGTGTGAAATATCGTCGCAACTCGCTACCAAATTGTCGCTGCACGAACTATCGTTGCACCCATGTGCACGGTATCGTCGCAACTATCGTCGCATAAACCAGCAAGGTTCATGTCCATGAGATATCTCCTCAATCATCGTCAAATCCATGTGAAGCTCTGCATCAAGTACTCCAACCAACTCAACACAACAAAATCTGCTATGTATCCGGCATAACTCTGCACACTGTCGACCCTCATAACTCGAACTAGTTGGGTGATCAATCCAACCTTGCGTTCTCATCGTGAGAATGCACATCCTCATACCCTGCGTTAGTCATTCCTCTTGCAACCTGTCACATCCATCAACTCGATCAAATCTGAATCTCATACAAGTGCCATGTTTGGGTCCATGAAGTGTCTCCATCTCATCCACAACATGCTGTCCATGATGTTAATCCATGTGCTCTACTTGTATGCAAAGTAGGCTCATCCTCCAAGCATCATCAAAAGTAAAAGTGTGGCTAAGTCAAGTAGACTCAAGCCCATGCCAAAGTGTGTGCCACCAAGGCATCCATCGCTGCATCTCCATCAAACTCCAAAGTGTCTCAGCTCTATCATCTCCATCAAGTGACTCCTCCTGAACACACCCCATAATGTGCTCCAAGGTATGCATCCCATACTGCATCAAAATCAGGAACAATCCTGACCTCAGCTCCTCAATGAGTTAGATACTCCAAGATCACCATAATATGAAGTCTCCAACGAATGCAACTCCACCATGAACTCCCATGCCTCATCATATCCAAAGCGTTGGTAAGCCTACTTGTATTGGCAATGAGTGCCATCACAAGTTCTCACTCTGCAAACATATGAATGTCTCATAGGCTGCTCATCCAACCAATGTCCAAGTTGCTCATGGTGAACAACGTCCCATCAGTCCATCTACAAAGATATCCATGTAGTCCATGTCCATGACTTTTGCTGCCCATGTGTTCATCCAAGTGAACTCAACTCAACTCTCATCATCATCATGTCTCCACATAACGAAGTGAAGTGCTCTCGGTCACTCCTACCTCCATCATATGAATGTGAGTACTTCCTTCAAGCTGCTCCCCCACTAAAGGTCTGCCAAGAGTTCCATCTTGGTTGAAGCCATGAAGAAGTCTACTCCAACAACGTGCCCTACCACCAAGGTAGTGTATGGGTCATGCCGGGCACTTGCCATTCTATGTGGCTAAGCATGACCCCTTTCCATCACAAAGGCCATCACGTTCCACCCTTGTCCCGGGCATTTGGACCATCAAGAGTAGGGTCACAAATTGCCTCAACAAGGTTTGCATCGTCCCATGTCCTTCGTTCCATCAATGTGCAAGGTCTCATCATAGGCATCCAAGGAGTAGTCACCAATGGTGTTGGCAAAGAAGTCATCTTCCTCCTCATCTCCATATGCGGTCCATCCTCCTTATGCTTCCATGAAACACAAGTCATATCTCCATGAAGACTCCTCAAGTGAGTGTCCTCCATCCTCATCAATGCCTTTAATGTGTTCGATCCTGGTACCACCTGCTCATCAAGTTCCTCCTCGATCATGGTCACATTTGCAACATCTCCATGTGGTTTGCCCACCAATGCTTGCAATGTGTCTTGTCTTGGTTCAACTTGTGCCACAAGTTCGTCCTTCATCTCTTCCATCATATCATCCTCATGAGAATCATCTTTCGGTCCTCCAAGTTCAGCAATTTGGCCATGCAAGTCTTCAAGACGGGGGCGTGACAAGTGGTATCAGAGGACTGATACGGATTGCAAGACAAATGGTATCGGATCCTTCCGCAAGGAGTTTTTGCTGAAGCAGGAACACGGTTGCAGGGTTGCAGTTGGTGTTGAAGCTGATTTATATATTTGGGTTTCTCTTGAGACCCTAGCTGAAGCAAGGCCACGGCCAGGGCTAGAGCTACAATGGAAGAATTCATCCGAGAGAAGATGAATCTTGAAGGACTTAAAGAAAGACTACTGAATTGTGTCGAGAAGAGGGATGCAGTGGAGAAGAGGCTTTCCGAAGTGAGAGAGGCCCTCAAGCCATTGCTTTGGGAGCGTAAAACTGAGGAAGAGCAATATCTCTTCGATCTCCTCATGGGTGAAGATGATGATTTGGAAGCCGAGTATGATGAGTTGACTAGACAACGAGGACTACTTCTATGTGAGTATGCCGAATTTCTTAGAGTGCAAAGAAGGTATAGAGAGGACACGATGTCCACTATAGCCGAACCAAAGGATGATGAGAATGTGGTTGAGGAGAAGGAGGAACTTGTAGAACAAGTTGGACCCGAACCAAACACATTACAAACATTGCAGGTTGAACCACACAAGGATGTTGCAGATGTGGAAGATGTCAAGGATGAACTTGATGAACAGGTTGAACCGAGGCCAAGCACATTGCAAGCATTAGTGATGGATAGGGATGTTGCAGATGTAGAAGATGTCAAGGATGAACTTGATAACCAAGTTGGACCAAGACCAAGCACATTGCAAGCATCAATGTTGAATGATTCTCATGGGGATGTTATGACGATGGACAAGATGAAGGACGAACTTGTGACACAAGTTGAACCAAGACAAGACACATTGCAAGCATTGGTGGACAAACCACATGGAGATGTTGCAAATGTGAGCATGATCATGGAGGAACTTGATGAGCAGGTGGTACCAGGATCGAACACATCAAAGGCATTGATGAGGATGGAGGACACTCACTTGAGGAGTCTTCATGGGGAGATGACTTGTGTTTCACGGAAGCGTAAGGAGGATGGACCGAATATGGAGATGAGGAAGAAGATGACTTCTTTGCCAACACCATTGGTGACTACTCCTTGGATGCATATGATGAGACCTTGTACATTGATGGAACAAGGGACATGGAACGATGCAAACCTTGTTGTGGCAATTTGTGACCCTACACTTGATGGTCCAAATGCCCGAGACAAGGGTGGGACGTGATGACCTTTGTGATGGAAAGGGGTCATGCTTAGCCACATAAAATGGCAAGTGCCCGGCATGACCCACACACTACCTTGGTGGTAGGGCACGTTGATGGAGTAGACTTCTTCATGGCTTCAACCAAGAGGGACCTCTTGGCAGACCTTTAGTGGGGGAGTAGCTTGAAGGAAGTACTCACATATATGATGGAGGTAGGAGTGACCGAGAGCACTTCACTTCGATATGTGGAGACATGATGATGATGAGAGTTGAGTTGAGTTCACTTGGATGAACACATGGGCA